>JARFOD010020344.1:0-11004 GCA_031763545.1 Mopalia muscosa
CCCCCCCCCCCCCCGCAATAAGTGATAGATTATGGTCTCTAGTCTATGTCATTTTGTGAACTAGCCGTGGTAAATGGTTTAGGGTTATATCACTATACATGGGTATCAGATTTAAGTTTAATATCGCAATACTCTGTTTTATGGCTGATGATTGTAAGCTTTTGAGTGAATAGAAAATAGGTTATACTCATTACATTATATTCTAACAGCAGTTATTGCATATAACAATGTTTCCTAACATTGACAACATAATATGAAATTTGATAGTTTATGACCATATTTGAGCTCTATGGTATTTTTCATGGATTTCCGAACTTACCTTGTGGCTGACTGACCAGTCAATAAACTGCCACGTGGCCCAAAATACCGTACAATTTTTTACATCATGCAATGCTGTCTTTTCTTAGCACTGGAGGAAGGTTAACTTTCCAACAGCATCGAAACATTTTGTCATTGTGCTAGTGTCAATTATTATTGGAATACAGCTCTGCTTATAAGTGAAATACCCTTCAGCCAATGAAAACAACAATAAATCAAAAAATTATCTAGGACTGTGTATATTTACTGTAGAGTGTACATTAATAACACTGGGGGTGCTAGTGATGGTAAACTAATGAGATAGTTGTCATACCTGGGCTAGAGTATGTCTCAATTTAATTATAGAGTTAAACACTGCCTTCTAAGTGTATAAATTTCTGTTATTGCCCAGTATTGGTAACTTTGAGGTACAGGAACAGTGTCAGCTTACCCTGCAGGACTTTGACCTGTGTATGTACTATGAGATGTCCGGTGACAGTGAGGATGGAACAGAACACAAACCTACCTACCTAGACGATGATATTATCTTCAAAATTCTTGTCATGTGTATGGCGGCTATCTATTACCAACAGAAAAATGGTATGATACTCAATGATAGAATCAATATTTTTTATTAAATTATTACCTACAGTTAATCTCGATTAATCTAACAATTGAACAAAGACATGGATAATATGGTGATACATGTATGTGTCCTGATGTGTGACACTAACCTCACTTCATTTGCAAATCTAGAAAACAAATTTCTTTTATGTCAAAAAGTTAACTAATTTGCATCTGTGCTGGTGTACTATTTGCTGAATATGTGCTAACTCCTGGCGTTCTTCTATAACCTAAAGTATGGCAAGTAAACCAATAATCTTCTATCATATCTTAATATCAGTTGAATGTATTGTACTATACATAACACCATTGTGTTTCCTGGGTTTTCATTGGTCTTCAGCTACTGCTTGAAAGTATTTCTTTGATGGAAAAATGATAATAATATGCATACCCCCCTGGATACATTACCATGTATACAACAAGACTTATGGCTTTTACACCCTCGCCACAATTGACTTCAAATCATGGCAAACATTTCATTGGACTATTGTACAAGCAAACAGCCAATCAGAAAGTCATTTACAAATCAAATCCTTCGACAACAAATAAACCTGGCGCAACGGTCAATTAATGTGTCTGGAATGATTATACTAACACTTACTTTGCTTATGAAAGCTGCAATGAATTTGGTTGGGTGGGGTAAAGAGACATTAAATAAAAATCACTGTTGTGGACTACAGTTAACCTAGGTTTTATCAACTGTGAGGGAAGATTATGACAGAAGCTGGATACAACAATCTTCCTTTCTGCTTTTCCTGTATTATACCTCGCAGAGGTTTGTGCTGTTCCAGCACAGTCATGTTGCCTTTAGAGAAGATGTAAATAAATTTTAATATATGTTATTTTAGGCTCCAGACAGGTAGCAGCTTCAATAGCCTTTCTGTTAGCGCTTGTCTCCCATGTGTTGAATCATGTAATCTGTCGCCTCCAGAGAGCCCTGCAAGAAGCTGAGAATCCAGTTCAGTTGCCTCAAGTGGATGCAGGTATTAATATTAAAAAGCAGTACAGTTTTTTTGTTTTTGTGCTTGATGTGCCACATCCTGTTACTGGGTGAAGCATGATATCCTGTTACTTGGTGAGGTATGACATGTTACTTGGTGAGGTATCACATCCTGTTACTTGGTGAGGTATGACATCCTGTTACTGAATGAGGTATGACATCCTATTTCTGGATGAGGTATCACATCCTGTTTCTGGATGAGGTATGACGTCCTGTTACTGGATGAGGTATCACATCCTGTTTCTGGATGAGGAATGACATCCTGTTAGTTGGTCAGGTATCACATCCTGTTGCCTGTTTAGGTGTCGCATTCTGCTACTGGTTTGCGTGCCACATCTTGTTAGGCTGTGGGTCAGGCCTATTGTCAGCATAAATACTGAGGCACAATTATTCAGCTCTGTCAGCAATAACTCAATGAACGACTGATAACACCTTCTCATGAGTGAATAACCTTTTCTGAAGTACATTGTCAACCACCTAGCCAATGGAATTCCTGTTTTTTCGGTGGGAAATGTTGAACATATTCTTCATCCAAATCTGTTCAGTAACCATTCTCTTTAAATTTAAGGGGCCAAGAATGAGTGATTAGTGTATCAACCTACTGACCTGCCTTCGATATTACATCGTATATTATGGATTCACACAATGTAGCTCAGGTTTATGTAAATAGAGTTAAAGACCCAATATAATGGTCCATAGATTCCTGACAGTATGGTCAAGCTGATTTAAGCAGCTGCAGAAAGTCTGTTGAAGACTTGAAAGTAACAAGAGGAATAACTCCATTATTTAGAACAACTTTTAACTGCCTCGATTACCTCCCCTGATGCAGTACTTTTAAGCCCTGCTCTGATATGTTTGGTGAATTAGGAGATGTAATAAGAACCTGGAATTCTTTTAAAAAAGTACATTTTGACAATATAGCCATCTGTATCTCTCCAGTAAGATATTCAAAAGTAAATAATTGAATTTATTTAACTTTTTTGACTTGCTTTTTATCTCTACACAGCTCTTTCCATGATGCTAAAATGCATAAAAGTTTGTTATGTTTAACTGTTTGACATAGTCCTGATGATGGCTACATAGATAAGCCGAAATATAGAATACCAAAAATAAATTCAATATTTGGAGTTGCATTTTTTTTAATTGATGTTATAAAAAGTGTACAGTTAATTTGGGGAAGCAATGACTGTCTTTGTTTGAACATTCTTTAGTACCATATGGCAATCAAATCCACTACTGCCATGTGTCATTTTAAGATATGTTGATATGTCTTCAATTTGTCAGTCATGTCTTTGTATTGTGTTTAAGTTAATGTCAGTGATGTCATGGTTGGTTTCCTCCACCCATTTCGCTGGCACTCCATTACATGAGTGAAATAACCTTGAGTCCTGTGTTAAGCCCTGGCCAAACAAACAAATCTACCTGTTTGTTGGGAGTTCTGGCCAGTCTAGGCATGGTGTTATGTACAGACACAGGGCTTTCTTTCACCCCTTTTCCTGCTTGTCTTTTTTCCAGAGGAGTTTCAATTAGGTTCTGGTAATGTGAAATCTTGGACAGAAGAATTCTCCGCACAGAATGGAGAGATAAAAACAGACTCCAGTAAAACACAGGTATTGAGCTGGTTAACAATATTAAAAACAAAGGGAAAATTAATTGTATTTTTTTCTGCTTGAGTGTCAACTAAAACACAATTAGCCTAATTTCTAAAAGGTAATTTTATTCTAATACATACATTTTATTCCCTATATATTTAACCTTGCAAATGAATTCAGTCATGTACTTTGCAATGGTCCTTCTTGATCAACGTCATTAATTATTTATATTCTTTACTTGACACTTACTATATGACAAACAGACAGATGCATCTTACCAAATAGAAATAAGATTTTTGCTGTCCATCTTGAGTTTTAACTACTTTACATTTCTATAATATCTTTATTGAAACCAATAGTAACTGCATACATTTTTAAGGTAACTAGAGTTTGTGGGGGTGGTTTTTATGCAGTTTGTACTCAGTTTTCTACATTAATGAGGCAAGGAACATTATGAAATGGACAATCTCTTGTCATATAAGTGAAATACCCTTGAGTACGACATTAAACCCCAATCAAACAAACACATGTCTGTAATACAAGTGAAATAAACTTGGAGATCTTGGAGAATATGTAAAAGCGCATTTATACAATGGTCTCATTAACCTTAGTCTTTCACATTGATATAGTCTGTATTTCTCATAAGTATTATTACAAATAACATAACAGGTAGCCTGCATTTACAGCTGGCGATTAGGTAATCTGCATTTACTTCTGGCCATTCAGTGCCTAACTCTAGGATCGTGGGTTCGATTCCCGGACGGGTTTCAACCTACAAAATTTTCTGAACAGGTATATGTTCTAACTATTGTATCCCACAATAACGAAAATACTGTTAATCATCACTTTCTAAAAGACACAAAAATTATGCAAATAACATTATTTAATCTGTGACCATTGTGGCTTAAAACAGAGTGTGTTGTGGGGTCTTTTGGTTGAAGGTTCTAATAAAAAATGGAATGATTTATCTGATATTTTATTCATTTTGTCTTCTGAAAATAATTGTGTCCTAATTCAAACTAGATTGTTTTATCGGGTATGTGATATTTCGTTTAAAGTGTCAACATTTCATTTAATCAAGGGTTGGTACCATCACTTCCTTCAAAAGGAAGTTTGAAGTAAATTTACAAACACATGTGTTTTACTTAGCCTACGGTTTAGAGGTAGCTTCCTGTTGCCTGGATGCTCTCATGGCTGAGGGGTAATATGAAACTAATCTGTTTGGGATGCGTTTGTATTACGTCAGGAGATTGTTTCGTTTTTGTCCCGTCTTGTATTTGTTTGTTGCCACTTGCCAATGCTACCGAGGATGGTTTCTTTTACCCATTGGCCTGGCATGCAATCATATAACTGAAATTACCTTGAGTATGGCGTTAAACTCCAATAAAACATACTAACAAAGAAGTATCAAAAATGTGAAAATGTCGTTATGAAATTTAATAAAGACATTACCCTTCACTATGGCTGGTATTTGCAGATCATAATATGTTTAAATCAAAGATGTACATGTAGTCAATGTATTTTACTTTTGCAGAAAAAGCGTAAGATGAATCGATTGCGAAGTTTACGTCGACGCCGTCATAGAGATGACACTGACAGTAGTGAGGGGTCATGTGATTCGCTAGATGATTCTGACCTTAGTGAGGGAGAAGGTAATCAAACAGATAATCAGGCCATGAGTGAATACACCCTTGGTACTCATCTTTCTTTTGGGAAAAAATGAAGATTGGACTTTGTTTTTCAATATGATAAATAAGGCATTTTAATTTAGGACTTTTTTATTAAATTCGCAAAAAAAAAACAATATATATATGTGCCATTGGCAAATGTATGACTAATTCAAGGGAGGGAATTATGTAAAGTTTTCTCCCTTTAGTCGTAAACTTTTTGCTCTTAAAAACTTTCATGACACTTTAAATTCTGGCATGTTATCAACTGATTATTGTGTAATTGGTGGTGTTTAGGGGTAGAAGGCAGTGATGATGGACTTTCTCTGTCTGATGACTCGGATGATTTCATTGATTGCCTGGCTCAGGATTCAGATTCTGACTTTGAGGACAATCTTAACAAACTTGACAGGAAATCTGCCGAATCAAATGGTCTGTCACCTAGCAAATCTATCAGTACCACTGACAGCCTGAGGTCATCCTCTCGTGACAGCTTAACCAATGAAAATACAGATTCAGGTTCTTCAATGGGAGGAGTTAGTGATGGTTCAGCAGCTGGGGAGGAGCCAATACATATCTCAAATATCTGGAATCAACAGGGTGTTGATGACAACCTAATTTTACTGTCATCTGAACTGTTTACAAACTCCTCCTCTAAGCCCATATTAGGGCAGAATCACAGAAATTTACCAACTTGTCCTGAAAGCAGTAACAACCCACCTGCTGTTGATGGGATTTCCAGGGTCACAAATACACATAAAAGAAATGGTAATATTCTTTGTTTTACTTTTATAGTCTATCAGTTTCTCTTGTGTTCAATATCACATTATCTCTTGTCTGAAGTTGACCAATCAGATTCTTCCTCAGTTTCACTCGTTGTGTTTTACATCTAGCTAATAACAACAGCAGTGGTAGCGAGTGCACTTCCTAAACTGAACCTGCTTCGATTTACCGTTCACGGGATCGAGTCCACCTGTCAACCATCAGGTATATGAGCGAGTCACATGTTGTGGCTCCGGCAATCGCAGGGGTGGTTTTTGACTGTTATAAGGCTGTGTACAGTGTGGAGTGGACAATCCGTCATATAAGTGAAATACCCTTGAATATGACATTAAACACCAATCAAACAAACAAACACACAACAGCAGTGCTTCAAGTATAGCCATACTGTTTCACTTATCTCTAGAGGAACATAACTTTTCAGCTTCACATATTATAGTTGTATTTATGTGTCAATTACTGTTGGAGTACATTGTCATTATATAAGTTAAGTACCTTAGGGCACAAAATTAAACACCAATCAATCAATCAATTAACCAATACAGCACTAAAATGCTAATTAAAAAATGGTATAATTGTGAATACTTTAATACTGAAAAACATCATGGATGTTTAAATAATGCTTTTTTTTTGTTCAGATTCGGTCGAGTTGGCTCAGAAATTGGCCAGTTTTGTTATAGAAACTGACACAGAGACTGTGATGCCTACAGACGCTGGTGAGTAGCTAAATGCTTAATTTATTACACAGACAATTCTGGAGATAAACCTAAAAAGGAAACCATAAGAAACACACCAGTGACAGAGCCTCAGCCATGGCTTAGTGGATAGCCTGGCTGGTTACTTGTCTTACTCCAATGTATCATCCATGGGTTCATCAGTTATAAGAGTGAGTCATACAATGTGTCTATGACAAATGTAGGGTTTTTATGAGGTTTCCTCCATGTTTGCTACCATAGCTAAGCAAGGAACATTTTGAAACAGACAATCTGCCAACATATACCGGTAAGTCAAATACCCTTGAGTATGATGTTAAACCCCAATCAAGCTTAGTGGATAGCCTGACTGCTTACTTATCGTACTCTGATGTATCATCAACGGCTTCATCAGTGATAAGAGCCAGTGAGTGACACGATGTGTCTATGACAAACACGTTAAATCCCAATCAAACAAATACACAGTAACACACCAGTAAAACTACAAGTTCATTTTGTTGTAAGCTCGATATAGCTGTCACCACTGGCGGATTTGTGTCTGTGCATGTGTGTGTCTGTCAATTCGATCTTGTCCAGGCTGTATCATTCTTCTCTAACTGAATATTTTAAAATAACTTGGCACATAAGTTCATCATAATGAGGCGGTGTGTCGCAGACGAGACCCATGAAATTTGCTTCAAGGTCAAGGTCACACAGATGAATTAAGTGCCAAAAAAAGCTGTAACAGACATTGTCCAGGCTTTCATTTTGTTGCTTATTGAAGGATTTTAAAATAATTTTGTACAAATGCTCACCATGACCTGACAATGTGTTGCGTACAACTTCCAAGTCGTTGACCACTCGGACCTTGACATTGGAGACAACTAATTTATAAAAATGCTGTAATAAATGTCCGGTTGTCTAGGCTGTAACTTTCTTCTCTAACTATATATTTTAAAATAACTTGGCACATAAGTTGATCTTAATGAGGCGGTGTGTCACTTACAACACCCATGAAATTTACTTCACGGTCAAGGTCACACACATAGATGAAATGCCAAAATAGCTGTGATATACATTGTCCGAGCTGTAACTTTGTTGGTTATTGAAGGATTTTAAAATAATTTTGTACAAATGCTCCCCATGACCAGATGATGTGTCGTGTACTGATCCCAGGTACATTACTTCCATTAAGCCTATCTATAATCATGCTCAGTTTTTCTCACCATCTACCTTGAGTAACCCTATTATTTTCCTTTCTTTTGAAACAAATTTGAAAAAATGTTCTCCATGATAAGGCCATCATATTTGTCACCGTACAGGAATACTTTTAAAAACTTGTCCTAAACAATCTCTATAATAAGAAGGGCTCGACATGTTGCCCTTGGGCATCTAGTTCATACATGTGTGATCAAGTAAGTGACAATAATGAGAATATCTGTTCTTTTTAGTTATAGTAATAATGATTTGAGGTATTTTGTTGATCTTCTGCTGGCTTACAAACCGTAAACACTAAAAAGAATAAAATATTAGTTGAAAGCTTAACTTTGACCAATTTAAGCGTACCATCCATGTCCTTTAAATTAACTGATTTTGGATCCATAAATGTACAAGGTTTGATTAATATTGAAAAGGATATAAATTTTGTTTTAAGAAATGTCTCCGGTGCAGAGTGACAGTGATGTGGAGATTGTAGAGGACAATGATGGAGATCAGTGAGTTTACAATACATGGAACTGTTAAGTTTTATAAGAGGCAAAGCATTAACAATTGTGTAACCGCTCTGGCTAAGGGATGTATTCATAGGTAAAATTTGCCAACAGGAAAAACACTGAACATTTGATGGTTGTGCCAGTGTAATAATCTTCTTAGCTGTCTTTTTAGTGAAATGTCCTTCAGCATGGCGTTATACTCCAATCAATGATTCAATTCAGCAGTGTGGTTAATCAAATGATGAACAATT
Organism: Mopalia muscosa; assembly: GCA_031763545.1. Taxonomy (NCBI): domain Eukaryota; kingdom Metazoa; phylum Mollusca; class Polyplacophora; order Chitonida; family Mopaliidae; genus Mopalia; species Mopalia muscosa. The sequence goes on from JARFOD010020344.1 coordinate 8,616, forward strand.
GTTTTAAATTTGACAGTAAAAGTAAATAATCTTTGCTAGTTAGTGAGGAGGGACAGCGGCCATGGCTTAGTGGTAACGAGTGCCCTTCCTTAACTGAACCTGCTTTGTGAATACCTTTAACTTATTTTGAGTTCATCTGCTCTGAAGCAGTATTGTTTAAATCCTCTTTACATAGTTTTTATCTATGTAACTTTCTTTTTGCTTTTAATTTCACTTTTCAGAGAAAATGACAAACAGCAGCACTTGGCAATATTACTTGAGGTTGTGCAATCAGAGAAGCTCCTTGGTGTCGTCAAGGTAGTTTGTGATTGGATGAAATGTCACAGTCATGTGATCACTACTTGTGCTCAGGTGAGATGAACTGACATATAAATTGTATATGCTCTCCTCAATATAAAAATAGCACAGTATACTAGTTTTGAAAGATTTTTATATGTTAACTGAAGTAGACCAAAGTGCAACAACTCACCTAAACAGAGGAGATTCCTCAATGTCTTGGTTTATTGTTAACAACTTCAGCAAGAGCAATAAGTTATCAAACATTTAGATATTAAACAATTCACATGTATTTTGAAAGTAAATTTTGAGTATTATCATTCTGGCAACACCTCAGAATCAACACAGAGTGACACCTTGTGTAGGTATGCCCACCTCTCTGGATTTCTAAAGAGAACATCCTGAAGGAACCAGTGAAAGTTTGAATTTCTAGTGTGATTTTATCACTGAATCTCATTTATAACTACATTGTACTCATTATGTATTCCCCTTTAAATTAATTCCTGTGATTGATATTATATAATTGACCGTCTTTCTGTGCACAGAGTTCCCAATCTCTGTGGAGTCGTTTGGCTATTCTTCTAAACCTCCTTCCAAACAAGGATCAGATTATACAAGGTGAGGCAATGTCTTTATCAGTTATTCTACAGGCCCTTAGTCCTGGTGTAGAGGTTAGCCTGTCCGTTTCCTTATCCTACTTCGTTGTACCTTTAACAGATTAGAGTCAGTCTGTCGACCATCAGATATATAAGTGAGTCACATGATGTGGCTTTGCCAATCATGGGGGTGCCTCATTTTAGTAAAATACCATAAGAGTATAACATTAAACCCTAAACACTCAAACGCTACAACACCATGTGAGTGAAAGAACCTAAAGTATGGCGTTAAGACAACAAATCAGAGTTATGCTTATAAATTAAATGGTGCAGTAGCAGCTCAAAGACATCATCAGTTGTTTTCGCTTCGGTTATTAATAGATTTTATCTTTGTCTATTCCTTTTTTAATACATGGCAGAATTTCAAAGTATAAACATTCTATCTCTCACAATCACGCTCAGATTTTAAAATTAACAGTTGGCACAAGGTTTTTTATAAAACCAATATTGGGTCTTCTTTTTTCTGTCAGTGTGCCCACCCCATGTGTCTCCAAACTTGAGAGCTGTATTAGGGACGAGCGGTGAGAATCGATGGCAGCAGTGCTTCCCCCTGGTGGAGGATATTAACCTCCAGTGTTTTGTACCGCTACAGGAGATACATGCTACTATAGATTTCTCTCTGTGGAGTCAGGCAGTTGTTAAGGAAGACGTGGAGGTAAATTAGTGAAACGTTTATGACAATAAATGAATATTAAATATAAATGAATATAAAAATTTAGATATGAACAGTTATGTATTGGATAAATGAAAATGCCCTATAATTACTCTGAAAATAACGCAAAAAAAACTACTAAATTATTTTCAATCCATAAAACCACACATCATGTACATAGATTTTAAGGAGACAAAGGTTTGTGTATTATCATTTTTCCTTTTAAAAAAGGTACAAGTTTCTTTATGACTATTTGAAAATAGTGTTCTTAATTGTGTTTTCAGAATTTATTACGAGTGGCATGTCTGAGACAGTTTGGTCATTACCTGTCTAGTTTATCCGGAGTGGAGTTTTTCTATCAGCCCCTCGAGAAAGAATTTCTGGGTCCAGCTCAGACTCATCAATCACCAGCAGAGAAAGTACAGCAGCATAAGCTGGTGAGTCTGATTTAATGGTTTTATTTTTATTTATTCAGATCTTTGTTCTTTTCTTTCTGGGTCACAGTTTTAAATTCAATTTATTTAAATCCAATACTATTCCTTTTTCCTGTACAACTTGTTTTTATGTAGAGATGGCATGCAATGGGAGTCACAAAATGTCAAAAAAGCGGTGACAAGCAGTCCTTTAAAGATTGTGATTCAGAATCTTTTCAGTAATGGCAATTAACAAATATGAATGATGTCATTTAAACGGGCCACTTTCATAAATAATGTGTTTTCAGAGGGGAGCTGCCCTGTGAGGGAGCGGGTGGGCCATGGCCCTGCAGAATACTCCCTCGGCTTCCTTGGTCGATCGTAAGAGGCAA
>JARFOD010020355.1:0-11004 GCA_031763545.1 Mopalia muscosa
CCTCCAAAGGTTTCACATCCTGGTTGTGCTAGTGTCAATTATTGCTGGAATACACTACCGTCATATAAGTGAAATACACTTAAGCACAGCATAAAAACACCAATCAATCAATCAATCAATCAATCAATATACATTTATGGCGGAAGGAAATCTGATATTTAACCTTGGTCTGAATGATATTTAGGTTATCAATATTTTATTTTTCATGACTTCTACAACCACCAGAGTACGATGTTAAACACCAATCAAACAAATCTACAACCACCACAAACTCTGGTTAAGTTCATTATTGGTTCAGATTTGATTAGTTTTTATTAATCACTTTAATAGACCTTTGAATCTACTTTTGTTGTAATAAGAACTCCAAGCTTCTTGTTTCGCACGTTTTTATTAATTTACTTCCAATTTAAGGTTCTGTTTTCATTAGTTTATTTTGGTAGGCAAAGTAAAATGAATAAGAATCAGCTCTTAATCATTTTAGTAAACATTTGAAACAAAAACTTCTTAATCTTTTGTTACAGTTTGAGTCTCTGTCTACTGATGTTTGACCCTGTGTTTTAATTAATTTTTGTTTGGGTTGGCATGGCATAAGCTGTAAATGGAATAAACTCTATTTAGGAAGTAGTTGGTGTCATATTACAGATTGTATATTGGCCTGGCCACAGCTGGTGGCAATATGGGTCTTGTTTAAACCAGGGCAATAAACTCCTGTTATAGCCCACCTCCATCCTGTATCACCTCATTCATTGTGGTGTTTTCCATTCAATGGAAGGTCCATAACTTTGGAATATGCATGCATGAATTCCTTATATGAGCACTGGCTGAGAAATGTCTGAAAATAGCCAAGACACTTCGGTTATGACTAACTGTTGTATATTTCTGAGTAACTTTTGATATTTGAAAGAACCACATGGTCAAATCAAATTTTTTATTTGTAACTTTTTTCATATATGACCAGATTACTTGATCATGGCCCAAGTTACTTCATAATCGTGCCCAAGGCCGTAGCTAAGCGGTTAGCGAGTGTGCTTATAAATCCTAATTAGATGTACCTTTCACAGGATTGTGTCAGTCTGTAGAACCTCCGTTTTATGAGGGAGTCAGGCTACGTGTCTCCGGAAATTGCAGGGCCAAATGGTAGTTTTTACGAGGTTTTTTATTGTTTTTCCTAAGCAATTAGGCAAGAAACAATGTGAAGTGGACAAATCATCATCATATAAGTGAAATACCCTTGAGTACAATGTTGAACTCTTAAAAACAAACAAACAAACTATACCTATTGGTTCTCAGATATAACGAGTCACACAGTGTGACTGGGCCAATATCAGGGTGTATTTTTATGAGATTTCTTCAGTGTTCTATCGTTTAGAAGTTAAAATAGTATGAAGAGGTGAATACACCATCATTAGTGTGAAATACCTACCTTACCTGATCTGTATTGTATTTGGAACGAACTTAATTACCAGCTGCATGTTGCCTTATTGTTTATGTGGTATCAACTTGGGGGTGATGGTTTTTTTTTTTATTCTGCCCTTTTACCCTCTTAACAAAATGCCCCGGATTAGTTTCAAAGAAATCATGGAACTGTAAAAAATCATATAAATTTTCATATCAATTTGTAATTGACCCCAGTTGGATAAGATGTCACTGAAACCGACAACCCCGTCTCAATAAATTTTAATTTCAATTTGACCTCAATTAGATGGGATGTGACTTGAACCAACGGTCCCTTCTCAATATACATTGACAGTGTACCTGGCTAATTTTCTTGTCAGACATATAAAGGGAGCTAACTCTTGTTGACAGCTGTTCCTCTTGAAAAGCCAACATATGGAAATGACAGTCATTGGTTTGCTCTGATGTAACTGGGAAACATTGGTTTAACACAGCTGGCCTTCTCATTATGAACATACAACTTATAAAATACATTCAGATAGTCTGCAGTAGACTTGTTAAAAATTATCTCAGAAATTATGGAAGATATTAAAAAAAAATATCGCAAGATTTATTTTGTGCTATAAATATTAGATATAAAAATTTCAATGAAGTCAAAAATTATCCCAATTTATTTCTGTACAGTAGATTTTAAAAACTATTTAAACAATATAACTTGTTTTTCCAATCCGGTAGCAACTTGGTAACTGTCTTGTGATTGTATAGTCCTTTGTTTGTTGCCTGTGATGTCAGTTGAGGGTTGGTTTCCTTCACTCATTGGGCTCGCATGCAGTAATTTCAATGAAATAACCTCAAACAAACAAACAAACAAATAAAAACCCCAATCAATCAAATAGACAAATAAATGCTTTCGTTACACTGTGTATAAGATTCAATAGAAATATTCTCTATTTACTTTAAAACTATTCAACAACATTATTTAACCAAATGTTGATTTTAACACAGCTGTGCATCTCCAGATGAACATTTACATGTAACTAGGATGAAAATAAAATGCACTACGACCAATAAATGTGAAAAAATAATTGGAAGCAAATGATAAGTGTTATTATAAATCAAGACCTATATTCTTCAATGTGGAGACATATCATCTTCAATATGAAGACACCATAAGGGAAATAATGTTAAATAGGCCTTCTGATTTGAGGTCAGTCTTCTGTGATAAAACTTTGGATAGCACACCTCCAATCATAAAATCTACTTAAATATGGCATAAAATCCCAATTTATAAAAAATAATTGTTTTTTTTTTATATAAAAACATTAGATTTTTGTATGTGCTCTTCCTGTGAAGGATGCTGAGGCATCCTGATGAAGTTTATATGACTGCCTCCTGTCATTGGGTACAGGGCTGGGGGAGTTGAGAAACCATTATCACTGAAGCTTGAGACAGCTGGGCCACCACGCCATGGCCCACTGCCACTTTAGATTAATTCCCTTAGCTCTATTCTAGACTAGATATCATGGAACCTCTATTTGACATATACCTGATATTCTGACATAATGCTTTCAAAGTTTGAACTACATTCATTCTGACAGGTGCTTGGAAGAAGCTTCCTGTTGCTCTGTTACTGACATGGCTAAATGGCGAGACAAAGCAGATTTAGTATGGTAGAGGAATTTCTAGCATTAATTTGCTTTTGGAAAACTCAAAGTTACATGTTGCCCTGGTGCTCTCAGAGCTGAGAGGCAACACAAAGCTTATTTCCTGTGTGTCTTTGTAGAGGAATGTTTAATCTCAATTTGTATAAGGAAAACTCAAAGCTACCTGGTGCTCTCAAAGCTGAGAGGCAACACAAGTTAATTGTGTGTAGTGTCTTTGTTGAGGAATTTTTAGTCTCAATTTGTTTTTAGACAACTCAAAGCTACCTGTTGCCCTGGTGCTCTCAGAGCTGAGAGGCAATACAAAGCTAATTTTGTGTGGTGTCTTTGTTGAGGAATTTTAAGCTCAATTTGTTTTTGGACTACTCAAAGCTACCAGGTGCTCTCTGAGCTATAGACAGCTTGAAACCAATGTGTTTGTGATGTTTGAGTATTGTGTCTTGTGATTGTCTTCTCTTAGATCATTGCCAGTGATGTCTTTGCTCTGTTTTTTGGCCTAGTTGACAGGCAAAGAGTCCTTACAATAAAACCCCGAAATACTATCTGCCCTTAATGGTCAGGGGATCGAAATATTGTTATGAAATGTACGAGTCAAAATTCTTTTAAATAAAATTTGGCCCTTAACAATGTGATAGCATTGACAGTTAATAAATTCTAATCTAAAATGCTGGGGATTTGACCCCTTAAATCCTATTGTTTCCACCCCTGCTGGTATTGGCCCACACAATTTTCTATGTCTACAACTTCGGAATGTTCTTCCAAAATCCTGGAAACTACTAATGATTAATATTTCCAGAAAATCTTGTATCTTGTAAAATGATGATACCTGGTGAGGGTGCTTTTGTAAGACTGTGTTTTAAAAACGACATTGCCATTTAAAAATAGTATACAAAAGATCTACTTCATTTTTTATATATAAAAAAAAAAGTTGTTTGATTTGGAGGGGGGGTACCCCGGGTGGTTTCCCTGGCTGATTGACACAGACCATCCCACCCCATATCGGTTACAGCTCTCCCTGAGAACTCTGTGCTAACCAGCTGCTAATTTGTTACTCTCAATCTCTGGTCAAAAACAGCTATGAATGGACTTTGAGAAAACCAGATGTAGGGATGTAGATTCATGCCAAAACTATAGCACTACTTTAATGTGAGATCTATCCTATAGTAGCCGCCACCCATGAATGGATGGACCATGTGTCAATATAAGCATTGCAGTTTTACCCCCAAAAAATGTAAGAACTTCCCTTTTATTTTTTACCAGCCTTAATCTTCAGTCACCATGATTTATAAAACACTTTTTTTTTTTTTTTGTATCTATGTTTAAAACAACTAGGCAAAAATGAAAGTGAATTAGGATGTATGGTTCCGTATTAATTCTGACAAGCCTTCTGGCTGAGGGCAGTATAATTGAAGCATATTTCGGGCTCAAAAGAAAAGAAAATAAATAAATTTAAAAACAAAATTTAAAAGCCCTTATTGACCTTAACTTTGGTTTCCTCTCAGTAGAAATTGAAAATTTGACATGAAATAAACTTCGAATCCAGATGTATTGCCTGTAGATTAAGGAGAAGTTAGGAAAGCCTAAACATGACTTAATAGCAATACTAAGAATTGGAATGTATATATTTAGTTAAAATATATTGCATCAAAATATTTTTTTTTCCAAAATACTTAGATAAGTACAATTGTAGTTCTACAATTCTGTTACTTTCAGTCATTGCTTAAAACTTTTTTCTTAAGAGAGCATCTGTCCAATTCCAAAACAATTTTTGAAAAAAAGGGAGATTTGTTGTTAAAAAAAAGTTGCAGATATGATCAGAAAATGTTTCTTTGCAATAAAACTGGAAGTGGTTGTTTTTGTAAATTTATGCTGGAATTTATTTCTATTATCAATTTAAGTTATAATAAATTGTTTAGATACAGTGAAAAGGGAACAGGAGCAAAAGTTTCTGGTTTCATTTGATGTTTCTTGTTTTGAGGATTTAAGTTTTGGTCAGTTTCCATTGATGCCTGGATGTTGCCAAGAGGTTAAGTGGTATGACCTGTTGGTAGGGGGGATTTAGCCCAAAGGTTAAGCAGACCCTTTAAAACCCTGCTGAGATTCCAGACATTCTACTACATCCTATGTCCCCTCAGATCTATTAATGGATCGCTCACTCTCTGATTGAGCTCTAATGAAGCTGGTGGTTTTAATCTGTCCATTCTAGGGTCAGTTCCAATTTGAGTCTTCAAGGGGGGTTTGGTATGAAATTCGGCACCGCCTTTCACCCCTAGTTGTAAGGAATGGCCTGTGCGTTGGCAGCTTCACTGTTTGAAAGCAGTAGTTAGTTTTAACATCAATCTGAAGCTAGTAGTGTTTGGTATTTGGTATCAGACCTGAACAGCAGGGGAAGCATCTAAACTTTCTTATAGGATCTTTCCAAGTCAGTCAATCAGTTTTATTCACATGTAGATACAGTTACATCTAAAGATTAGACCTATCTACGGCTCTTTTACAAGCAGAGTTTGGATTCTAATTCCCAAGATTTTTTTCACCCGGATTACTATACGGATGTTCTTGGATTATTCTGATTTCCAGTTCGGATTATAATAAAGACCATCTGGAATTTCCTTTTTCTTTATCCTGTGGATTTCAGCAACAACAACAACAACGTCGTCATTGATAACATCGGAAGCAGCAATAAATTTAATCCTTTTATATCAAGGCAATTTGGAGTTTTAAGTGAAGGTTTTGTGGTTTTAATTCCTGAAGATCGGGAATATTCGTTCAGGTGTTTTTGTGTTATGCTTTGTTGCCAAAAAATGGAGTAGCATCTATAGTTTCACAGAAAGTGTGAAACCTGGTTTTTGACGTTTTTTTTTGCAACGATTTTCCCCAAAAATTCGCCACACTGGATTACTGGAAAAAGCCCGGGTCGTCTCCGGATAAGAACCCGTCCAGAATGTATTGCGCATATCCCTTTTACCGGCCATTCATGTATTTACCCACTAAAATGGGCAATGTAAGTATAAAGATCTTTAAAGAATTGAGTAATCTGAAACATGTCCCTTATCAGAATTCTTTACCTCTTTGAAATTTGCAAGTCCGAAAAAAATGCAGTTTTTAAACTTTGTTTTCAATGGCTCTAAAGTGCAAATCTTATGTTTGCAATACTTTGACCTAAAATGAAAAAAAATACCTTTGTTGACAATATTTTCTTTGCTAGAAATTGGCTCAGGATATGAAATTACATCGTTGTTATTTTGTTCATCGGAAATACATGTAAAACTATCAAAAATATTAGCGTTTAGACATAAAATCATCTGAAATCATTTTTTTACTATTAAAATAAAATTAAATTAAAATATTAAAACAGAAACAACTATTAGGTCAAATATGTTTATTCATATTTCAAGGTTGTTTTAATACCCAAACATGCATTTGTGAATTCACAAATATCTTATAGTCCCGCACCAAATCTCAAACAATCAAACATTTCAGAATAAAGTATTTCAAAAATAAGATTCATTTAACATTATTTAGCCCTGATTTTGGGATAACACAGATTCTAGTTCTAAAAATGTTGTAGGTTGAACACGATCTGAGAATTGAACCCTGGACGAGATTAACCGTTTAAATTTTCTGAACTACAATTTGTTTCAAACGAAGAAAGTGTTAACCCAAAATAATGAAACACAATGTTGAGCGAATTTTGATTTAAATATATTCAATTTTGACAATGTTTGATTCTTTGGGGGTTTAGATCCTAAAATTCACCAAATATTAAAAATGCTGTCTTTGCTTTCCCAAAGACACAAAGATGAATCAAAGATACATGTAAGATTACAAGTTAGCCTTTTCACATTCTGCCCCCCACCCCTCGGGGCAAGGCTTAGGAAGTTGTCCTATGTTTGACATTCATTAGGGGTAGACAGAGGGTCTGACAGCTCATTACAGTGACATCAACCAGAGTTAACCCTCCCACACAGACAAATTAACTCCTGGTCATAATTGATTTAAATTATCAAACTTTTCCTAAATCTTAAATTTTTAAATGGAAGTTTGGTAATATAATGAGTGAGTTTCAAAATATTTTAATCTTAATTTCCAAATAAAGATAAGATTACAGATTATGTCCTGAAGAAGCAAAATATTTTATATAATAATCAGATTATATTTTGAGTGAGTTATTTAGTTTTACTTGAAGTTAATTTCTAAATAAGAAATCAAATTTACAATCCTTTTATTTGTTAAATCAGACATTTAAATAAAAATTAGCATTCCATGAAATTCTACTCTTATCTAGTCATATTTGGGGTGAATTTTTGTTATGCCCTTGATGAACATTTGAAATTAAAGAAATAAAATGCAAAATAATGTTATAAATATTTATAAAGTTAAACATTTCATGAAATATTTAATTTGACTTTGATCCTTCTATTAGTCAAATTCATCCATTTAACATCATGCGACCATGTGGCCCACGGTCCTGTGATCGCAAGAAATTTTATATTTTTTCCAGGGGTGGACAAATTTATGTAGTTGGTTTATCATTGAATAGTAATTCAAGTTTACTATTACATAATTTTTGCTGTGTATTTCTACCTGTTATTTGTCTTAGGCTGTAAATATGTGTACTGGAAAGTCCACTTACAGTACAGTTAAGGTGTTTTCAGCTTCTTAATGTGTTTGTTTTCATAATTACTTTCATGGATAATTTCACCTGTATTTATGAGAAAATTTTCACCTATATTTTTTCAGTCACACAATTTTACTATACATTGGTTGCTATTACTATGAACATACATATATTTTCACCTGTATATTGTATGTGTTTAATTATGTATATAGGTATATGTATTTTCATTTGTATATTTTCACCTGTGTATATGTATTTTCATTTGTATATTTTCACCTGTGTTTTTTATCCGTATATATTTTCACCTATATATTTCTACCTGTAATTTTACCTGTATATTTTTACCTGTAGTTTCATGTGTAAATTATTATATATAATTGCAGGGGCATTTCTTTGTATATTTCTACCTGTAATTTTACCTGTAGTTTAATGTGTATATTATTTTGTATGTTTGCAGGTGTATTCACAGAATCCTGATGACTACGGGCAGGATTCACCTCGCTATACCTCCCCAAAACCTCTTTACGGGGAATCATATTATATGGGTAAGTATTCCTCTAAAAGAAAATATATTTGTACAACATTTTACAATAGGGTAACATCTACTAATTTTTCGATAACCGCTTCGCTTAATAATTTAAAAAAAAAAATAAAATACAAAGTTTTGATATCCTACATCTGCCTGTATCTGTAGCAGAGGCTTAGCCAGAAATCAAAAGTATGGTGTCCAAAATGGTCATTTTGCCCAATTTTTAAAGTAGATGGGTGTCCAATCTCCTGCATGTTAAAGTTTTTTAAACAGGTTGTCCAAATGAGACAATTTTTCATATCCGGGTGTCCAAGGATGGGTGGACACCCCTTTGCCTTAGCTCTTGCTGTATCTTCTTCACCAGGAACTTTACTTTTTGAGCAGAGCTACGCACTTCACATTTGATGGTTGTGTTAAGGTTTGTGTTTATTCACGGAGCACACCTGTATCAGCATCCCTGTTAAATGTGATATACTCTTGAGCAATGTATTCAGCACAAATCGGTAAATAAATGTGATAATAACGCCTGATAAACTACTCGGTATGTTCTTAAAAGTGGAAGCTATCTGCACTCTGGTGCTCCCCGGGCAAAAATGTCGTAACAAATGGGGTAGCTGAGTTTCTTGAATTTGGTTCCAGAAAACTTATAAAAATTTATATTTGTCAAATTAGTTTCAATAAATTATTAAAACTTTCATCAAATTGTGTGAAAAATCAACCACAAAACTCCCGATCATATCGTTAAGCACCTTCTTTTTTCACTTTTTTTTTTTTGAGAGCCAAACGTTAAGCAATTGCTTTGATCAGTTGGATTTTGGATTGGTATCTTGTGGAGGGTAGGAGCATTCTGTTGCCCTGGTGCTCTTGGAGCTAAGGGGTAACATAAGGCTGATCTCATAATTGCCATTTCTTGAGTCTTCGCTGACGACATTGACAGTGATTACTTATCTTCAACCATTAGGCTGGCATGCACTCATATCAGTTAAATAGCTTGAAAAATAGTGTAAAACCCTAATAAACAAACCCCTTGAGATAGTTTGCATTTATAATGCATTTTGTGTTTTAATTTGATTAAACTTATTTGCATTTACAGGTATTAATAAATGTTGTTTTTGCATCTTGTCACACTTTAGGCCATCCATGCCCTATAAGGGTATACTATAACCTTGTGGGTTGGTCCCCTATCAATTGTGCGAAAAACCTTAAATATGGCGTAAAACCCTAATGTGCTGAAACCCTAAAATATGGCGTAAAACCCTAATCAAATTACAGGCCCAAGCCAGTGTAATTAATGAAGTAGTTTGGATAATGTGTATACATGCTGTAGGTAACCCCACACTCTAGATTGCCTTGATAAAGGATTACTTCCAGACTTTGACACAGGCTAAAGTTTATCTTTAATGGCTTCCTGTCTATGTTCAGCTCCGTAAATCAAAGTTATTAGCTTATTAGAAAAATCCTGTCATAAAATAATTATTATAGAAAATCTTTTAGAATAAAAACTAGGTTTATTAACTTACCATAAATATATTGTTTTGAAAATTCAATACCAGGTGATAATCAGTTACAAAACTTTGAATATAAAAAATAAAAAATAAAGATTCAAGTCAATAAAAAAAATGAATTTGAATTTGTAAAAAGTCCTTCAATAAATAATTATTTTTGTGGGGAAAAAGCAAATAAATATATTAAAAAAATAAAAATTATGAAACATTCAATGGACAATGGTTTTTTGGTATCTTTAATTTTTTAAAAACAAATTGAATAGTATCGTATCAGGAAAAATCCTTCAATTAACTGATTATTTGTGGAAAATCTTTTCTTATCAAAATGAGTTTTATCCTTGATTTTTTTTCTAATTAAATCAAATTTAAATGTTGTGAAAATTCTGACGGTGCATATAATTGTTTCTCTGTTAAAATCAATATTTTTAAAACAGATATGGGTATTTTATAAGCCTATGTGTATAATTAAATATACCAGGCAAGGATTAAAATAACTGATAAAAATTCGGATATTTTTCGTTGTTAATCACAAAAAACTTATCAAATTTAGAGCTAGTTTTTAAATACATCAAATTATTTTCTTTTATTTCAAACCCTGCTTTGAGTAAATTTCTAATATGTTTTCCTTGAAAACAGATCTATTCCTCTCAACTAATCAAACAAAATGACACAAATTAAGATAACTTACTGTAACATTATAACAGGTCTTCTTATTGTTTAATTCTACCAGAAGCAATAATTTTTCTACAGAAAAAAATGTAATCTTAAAAGAAATTGCAGAATTTCTGTATTTATCTTTAAATTCTTTAAATAGTTCTAAACTAATAAAGTTCCAAATTTTAACTTTTTAAAAATTTACCTGGTGAAAGCATATACAAATTTACTTTTTTATTGCACCATTTTCCCAGGACCAGAGACAAATGTTCCTCTTGGACATGTCAATTCCCACGATTAAATTCAGTCACCACTTGAGCTTCAATGGTCTTTGTATCTTTTAGTGTTATCCTCCTTTTTTCGCTGCCCTTTAAACTTTGACAACTCCAGTAGCCACATATGGTACCTATTAAGTTAGTGAAATCCAAACCCAATTTTAATGTGCAGTTTATACAGGAGATAAGCCCTGATAAGATCTTAACATCACTGAATAAGGGGATGGAGGTTGCAGATTGTATACTATTGGACACAATTACGATTCATTATCATCAATACCTTGGCTTTGATCTGGTGACAAGAAGGCTAGCCGTTCTATATCTCCTGTGTGTGTGTGTGGGGGGGAGGGGGGGGGGGGGGGGGGGG
>JARFOD010020366.1:0-11004 GCA_031763545.1 Mopalia muscosa
GTATTTTAAAAATAATGTAGCTCCAATGACGTCATCATATCAACACGAGAATAGCCTTCACACAAACAATAAACACGTGGATAACTCATTCATATGCTAAAATAAATCTTTACGAGTTACCTCCCTTGAAATGAACAGCATTACGTGAGAGATTATTTATGGTATGGAAATGGCTAGGATGTTGAGACATGGACGGATGGTATTGCTTTTCACCAAATTCCGTTAAACAAAATGGCCGTGATTACATAATATCAGCATATTCATGTCTGTATGTGTTGTGGACACGATAAGTAGAGAATAAATTCACAGATGAACATTGAAAATAACTTCCTGCCTTTAAGACAATGGATTGAACTGAAACTCACCGAGTTTCGTAGAACATCATTACTGTATATATGTTATGCACGCTTGAAATCTGTAATAAATTCACGAATTAACTTGAAATATAGTCTTCTCATATTGAGACAACAGATGGGATGGAATTTCATTAAATTCCGTAAAACAAAATGGCCGCCATGGCATCATTTTACAATAATCATATCTGTACATGTCTGTTAACACAATACCTAATCGTGTTAAGGCAAATAATTGGATTTCATTTCTCCAAATTCGGCAAAACAAAATGGAAGCCATTACATAATTTTAATATATTTCGAGCTTTGAAAATAGTTTCCTCCATTTAAGAAACCGATGGGATTGCATTTCATTTATTTCTGCAAACCAAAATGGCCATGCATACTCAAATTCAGATATTAACTTCAAATTACGCTTTATCTGTTAAAAACATAAATGTGGTTGTATTTCGCTAGGTTATACAGAAAATATAACCGACATTGCATAGTTCACTAAAAAGGTGATAAACGCCATAACATACTCATGGATCTTTGAAGAAGAAAATAGTTCTTAAACAAACGTAGGAAACGGTGATTTGACTGGGACTATGCGCATATTTAAAAAAACAACTTATTTCTCTCATTAATACAAATAGGCAGTTCGTTGTATTACAACTTCCAACACACATGTAGAAGTGGTTAGCACGTGCGCTTAATAATCCTGTTCCAGTCCGTCTGTCCACCATCCAGTATATGAGTGAGTGAGACAAAATGTGACTCCGGCGATCGCGTGGGGTGGTTTTTACGAGGTTTTCACCGTTATTAGACAAGGAATAGTGTTAAGTGGACAATGTGTCGTCATATAAGGGAAATACTTTGAGTGTGACGTTAAACCCCATACAAACAAACACATATAGTAGGCCTACACCTCTGTCGTACCTGCTCAAATATTGAATTTAGGCTACAGATCGTGACAGTGAGTGAAAAGTTTTGCTTATGATATTGTGGGTGAAGGCTATGTATGAAATATGATTATCTTGTAACATCGGACAAGGGGTTACAGACTTCTGATTATTTTAATTTATAATAATGAGTAAGTTTGAGGGTTTCATAGGTTGAGCTGTCTCAATGGCAGAAAGTAACAAATCAGAGCGTGGGAAAGGTGTGACAGACGTGTGGAGATATGAAACAAAAATCTTCTGGTTGTAGTATTGACGTTTACTCAATGGAACAACTCATTTGGAATGTACTGTTGAGCTACATGTTCATATGCATTAGATATGAATTAAGAAATAAACATTGCATATTTAGGAACCGTTTTTATTAAATGAAAAGGGAAGTATTTTATGAGTCCAGATACTTTGCACCACACTGAACAATTCCACACAATTCACAGCACCTTTGTTACGTATAACTTACATTATAAGACTAGCATTTATAAACAAAATGGTGACAAAATTAAAACCGATTCAACACTACCAGCAGCACGCATACCGCTACATTCGTTAAGACATTTGGATCACAGAGGATCTTGATTGTATACTTATTTCATATCAATTACTTTTTGTTTTATAACAGCTAGATTTAAAAAAAAACTGTCCTGAAATTAGACAGCTTTGACACTTATGATATGCTAATGGCTATATAAAATCACAAACAAGAAATAGCTGTGTGAACAACAACCATCCTTGACCGTGTAGTAGGCCTATATACATCCTTAAAACACTATACGGTGCCTCTAATTTTATTTTCACACGAATCATTGAAAGAGTAATATATGAATATGGCGATATGTTTGTTTAATGGAAGTGGACGATAGTGGTATGTAAGTTTGTGATTGTAATATGTACAATATAAACATGATTATGGAATATATTATGAGCTAACATATAAATAACATTAAATCCATCCTTCCGGGGCAGACATCCACCTTTAGTAAACTGATACAGAACTGAACTATACATTGTTCAACTCTATACAAAAAATATTTACAAATTCATAAATAGATTTATATACAATGTACAAAAACGACACGTATCACAGCCAATGTACGTGGAGTAGAGACAAGAGTCAAGCTGCTTATTACCTCCCTTGCATCGTTTCAAGCACGTTAATTAGCACGTTCCCATGATCCGGGTATGTTATACAGTTTATGTTATTTGCCATGACGACAACATAACATCTGTCTGAAAGGCTAAGTCTGTTGAAAAAATCTACAATAAAATCCAGATACGACAAATGCTCAATGCAAATATGTTTGATATGAATTATTCCTCTGGTATAATTGACATCACACTTGTTTTGTTATTAGTTTCACTATTCGTTCATCCATTTGTTGGCACGAGTTCTCCGTGACAGCGTTTTTTAAAGACAATCTGTAACTGTGTTGCCGTTATATTTATATTGGTTGTTTAACAGCAGACCACAAAAGGCCACGTGGTATGAGAGTTTTCTTTAAAGGTGTTGCCCAAATACGGTAGAGCCATTTATACATTTTCCTAGGTAACATCATCTGTTTACCGATGCAAAACTGTTCGAGTCGGAATTGGACTCGGAATTGGACGTTGTCGTAGAAGGGTTTTTTTTTTTTTTTATCAAGAAAGCTTGTAGACCGTTTTTTTTAAAGCAAGGCAAAGCTGTCCGGGTTTGCATAGGTTGACTCACTTGAAATACGTGTGTGTATGTCTTATTGTGTCTTGTATGAAAAGTTAGTAATCGTTTGGCACCGTAATCCAATGATCCGGTGCGTTCTTAAAATTAAAGCTGCGTCGATTACGTTTGACTTTTTGTTTAGGGACTGATGTGAAAAAACTGGGATCTGCTTCCATTTCGTATGTCCTAGTTCCATCGTAGATTTCCTCTTCTTTGGTTTTCCTTCGCTTTGGTTTGCGTTTCATTTTTCTGACATCAGTCTCTTCGGTTTCTGTAGAAGTATCCACCATGTCGGCTTTATTTAGAGGGGGCACTCCGCCCACACCCAGCGGTACTGCGATGTCGTACGGTCGAGCACTCAGATTTCCCCGGCTTGTCATCTCGCCGTTAATATAATTCTCTTTAAGGACACTATTTGTATAAGCATTGTTTTGTCCGTACGCACTTCTTACAGACAAATCTAAATTACTGGTACTCCATTTATTGTCGGCGCTTTCAGATGCGTAAGCGTCAAGAATTTCTTCCTCCGTTGATACGTTGCTCGGTCCACTTGACTGGGTGTCATCTGGATGTACGTTTGTTTTGTGGCGCTTCCGTAGAAAAATATAAACACCGAACGCTACCAGAACACCCAACAGCAAACAACTCCCTATAGCTACTAACAGAACCCAGAGGGCTATAGAGTCGTCGTCTCCCTCGGTGGAGTTCAGAGGCGTTTCAGTGGCGTTACCATAAGGAGTTGTGTCTGGAGATATCAGCGGGGGCTCTATGGTTCGGCCGGAAACTGAAATGGTCAACCCACGAATAGCTTGTCGTCTGGCTGTAGATACTTCAGTGGCCTTCAAGAAAAGAACAAAAACAAGATTTAACAGACTTTGCATTATAGCCTTGTCTATTGTTTAAGTTTGTGTGTACAGGATGGTGCTGATGAAAGTTATTTCCGAAACTTTATTAGCATAGCCACAGGTCAAAAGAAAGACGGTGGCCGCCTGCTATTTGTCTTATTTCTAAGATAAAACTGATTTACATTTACGTTAGCAAACGGAATTGAGCAATTTAATACAGGATATGTAGCTTGAAGGAACCATCATTTCTAAGATAAAACTGATTTACATTTACGTTAGCAAACGGAATTGAGCAATTTAATACAGCAGATGTAGCTTGAAGGAACCATCATCTTACAAACACCATGCGTTGTGTCCCTTGCTCAATTTGCATTCACACCCGTGAATAATTATTTAATAATTGAAGATATTTTCGAACCCCATAAATACCCAAACTGAAGTTATATCTCACCTGTATAGTAAGAACAAAGTTGTTGATGCCCATGTCTCCGATCTGTCTGATCTGTGTAACCACACCTGTCTGGTTGTTGATGGTGAAATACTTGGAGTGGTTCTGGAGACTCCCTGAACACAAAAACACACAATTATAATAAGTAGAAAATATAATAAACAAATCCCATTATTTCCAAGAACGAAGGCTTCATTTTGATTTCAGCATAAATGATAATTCCTGTGGACGTTTCTGCACCGAACACTTTAATTCAATGTTGGGTATGTTAAAATGATTTATTCAACTATTATTGGTTCTGATTCATATAGATTTAATTTCGTTTTGTGATTGGTACCTCTCTTCATTGATTTGTCGATATGTTTAACAAAATAATGAATAAATACATTTGACATTGGCATTTGTCTGCTGGTTCTGTCTCGCATACTTCAGCGCTGTTTTTTCTGTTGTGTTTTTTTAAAGGGAGTAGAAAGAGGAGAGGGGTCTCAGCTGAATGGAATCTGTTTTATTTGCCTGTAATCGGTCTCTTGGCTTCTTATCCAGGATGAATGCTTTTCCACTGTATGAAAAAAAACTCCGCTATGCTCTTTGTATGCCTACCTGGATAGTTTATACTAGCCCAAGTCGAAGAGTTCAATGTTTAACTTCGATTTGTATAGTTGGCAAACCCTTTGCGTGGAAACAGTACGCCATGTAGGCCTACAAGTACTGTATATTTATTAAAACAACTCAAGATCAAACATTTTTCAGCAACCTTTCCACCGGCGACGGAGGAACTTCTTTATCACTGTCATCTTTTTAATCGACGTTCCTCTCATTAATCTACTTGCGAGTCAATGTCAGCTAAATACGAGTAAATGGCAGCAATAATAAAAATAAATCTAGCAGAGTTCTCTCCCATTGTGTTCAAAAACGAATTGTCGAGACTGTTCCGACACATCATCCAAACAAATGGTATCTGATATAGGCCTATATATAGACTGCTAGGGAGATAACTTGGCTCGCGAAGATGGTTCAGACATGGAAAACTCCGGCATATACAAAGACAGTCATTGACATTTACTTTCCTATAATTAATCCCCTCGTTCACTATTACTCACCTGCCGCAATGCTATACTCGATGGTATAGTTTAACATATCGCCGTCCACAGCGTATATACTACCAGGCTCCACCCCTAACATACCCTAGGTAAAACACAACATAGAAAACATTCGTATTTGTTTGTTCTCTCTACAAAGGTACATCAAAAAGTTGGGTTGTATAATAAACACAATAATTACTTTATAGTTCAATCAGGAGCAGTAGAGTATTATAGACAAACGATTTTTACTTGGTAAACATTAACAAAAAAAGAATCAGCTCATGTGAAGAAATCTGCCTTTTCTGAATGGTTGGTTTGTCAATTGGTCATTCTTGAATAAACCAATCCCTGCTCCTTAGTGGTTATATGTGTACTTTTGTGCAAATGTTTCGTCTATTTATTTTATTTTCAGGAAAACAACTCAATTAAGTATTCCCAAACCTGGCAATTCCAAATTGTGCATAGCGGCTTTGGAAAACATTTCAATATCTAATTACCGGTACTGGTTTATTTTCAAGTCATTTGTTCTAAAAGAAATGCAATGTTATTAGTCCAAGATATATCTTTAACAGAAACATATATACTAGGCAAAGTTTTACTTAGAAGAAAATTTGTTTACTGCAGTTTGTTTTATATTTGTAAGAAGACTAACAACAGAATGCCCGCCGTAATTATAAGAACGGTACTGTCACACTCTCCTTATTGTATGTTTCTTTGATTGATTGGCATTTAACGTCATTCTTAAGCTTATTTCACTCATATAATAGCGTGTATGTCGTCATATGAATGAAATCACCTTCAACACCACTGGCAACAAACAAAGACATAAGACAGGACAAATACATGCACGATATTAACTAAACGTAACAGAAATACCTCACAAGCAGATCGACTCCGCTTAGCTCTGAGAGCACAAGAACAACAGGAAACACCCTATTTTATGAGAGGGTATCAAATGTACTGGTGCCATACTATCAGGTGATTCTGCGTTTACTAACCTTGTGTTATCGCAGAACCAAGTAATTAGGTAAACATACAATCAGGACACTTAGTTAAAGCTTTAATTACATATGCCGGGCTAAACAAATACACCTGATAACCACTGACAGGTCTACCATTTCCAAAGGTGGATGTTGGTAAAAAAAAAAACCAATATATATGGAACATGGTATAAATATTTTTAAAGACAGTGCTTTAATATCTTTCGTAATAAGTGTTAAAACAGTTAAATATCAGCTAAAACTACCTAAAACTAGTTTTGACTACTTACCGATGATGTTGCCGTGATTGTGGAGTAATAGGCTGGTACCTGACACAGACCTTTAATTCTGGGCGGACAGTCCGTCTGTGTGCAGTGACAGTCATAGACAAAAGCCGGGTTCTCGTCATCAACGTCTTTAACGTTTATCGTTATGGTGGTATAGGCTGATCTCGGCCCTGGCTCGCCGTTATCCTAATGTATGACAAGATTAATTAGATCAGTGATTCTCTGATTGATTTGATGATTGATTGATTGGGTGATTGGTCGGATATTTGCTTGGACTGAGTTCAAGCTTGAATCCGGCTCACTATTGACCTATAATATAAAATAACTGCTTGATTTGCCAATTGGCTATTGTTGACATGACTGACAATTTTTGTATTACAGATAACAATATGATAATTAACACTGGGGTTTAAACTATAAAACAAACTGACATTTTCTGTAATTAACAGGTGAACGACCCACAAACTCATCCATTCCATATTATCATAAACCTACAGTCTGTCTCGTTAAGTTATAATTAAATACGATCATGGTTTTGTGGAAGAAATTTTCAGCATTTAAAAGACACCCAGTTCATTAAAATCTGTCAAATAGTGTGAAGCAGTATATTGTATGTTAAGATGCAGTCGATGAAGCTCAAATTAGAAAGTTATTTTGTCTGGATCTTCTATCCTTGTTTACAATGAAGTGACTGTTTTCACATGAATTGATGTATTAAAGAAGTTTTTAACACAATGGTTAGTATTGCAATATTCTGATAGGGATATGATTCCACAATAGTCGCTGGTTGGTCCAAAGTGATCGACAAAGTTTACCTGCCACCAATAATGTCTTCATCATGTCATTCATAGCCCGCTTAGGGTGCTGATCATTGAATGCATTTTATATGTGTAGTTATTTTGGAGAACTTTACATATTTGTCTTCTAAATCACCTCAAATTCTTCCATAAAATTACTATTCTGGAATCTATTTAAAAGACTTGGAAATAATGTCTGAGAGGCAGAAGATAAATGTTCAATAAGAAAGCATCAAAATTTATCAGAAAACATAAATTTGTGGGATTAAATGCTGTCATATTGTCACAACAAGCAAAAAAAGTTAGGATTTGTCACGAACAAAATTTGAGGTAGTTTTTCGATAGCAAATGTTAATCCCAAATTTTCCAATCTGTGTGGAAAACTTAGATTGAACTTGATGGCTGGGAAATGTATAAATTGTTCTGAACATTCTCATCATGCAGTTTATTTTCATTTTAACAGACATTGGTCGGTAAATCCCCGTCGGGACATGTCGTCAACTATTTGTGAGAATTTTCACCAAACACTAACCCTAAATCTAACAAAATGACGCCATGAGACATGACTCAGCGTTCTTGTCCATCGGTCATTCTATATTCCGCATAACGGTAATCTCCACTTACCTCTGCCGACACGTTGAGTACAAAAGACGTGAAGCCATTCTGAGACAATGCCTCATAATCTAGTTGTTGTTGTGTTGTAATTATTCCTTGTATCGTACCAGTCATTACAAAGAATACCTCAGGAACCTGTATGTAGAAACGGAAATCATCAGTCAGCATAGGTATCCTTCCAATTAAATATCAATTATATTATGTACCTTCTGCGGTTATCGGGGCTAATTTAAATAATTGGCAAACCAAACTTGTCAGATTTGATCATGTGTGATTTTGCCATAATAATTTGTGTACTAGTTCCATATTAACACTGTAAATGATAATGTTGTCGGTAGAAAAGGACATACACTAGTCTACAAAGGTGACTGACAAAGTAGAAGACCTGTTGATAAGAGCCATACCTGAGGCTGTATCCCGTGTAGTCTAAACTGGGATATGGGTTGTTGAAGAGGCAGAAAATCGTTGTCATCAGCTTTACCATCGAGTATGAATACAGTTGATCCAAGGGGAGAATTCTGAAAAGGTAAACAACTTTCATGAGGTATAAATTGACATAGGATTGAAATAGAATACGGCGAGGGATAATCAGTTATATGGTTGAGTCACAGCTATAGCCGAGTGTTTCCTCCTGGGTGAGGCAGCTTGAAGTCGACAATCGGTCGTCATATAAGTGAATTACCAATCAATACGACGGTAAACCGCTATCAAAAACACAGCGACTGCCTAAACGGTCATTAGAAGCGTTGCTTTTATATCCATTCTCGTCAGAGAGACTATGGTGTACAGTATTTGTGGCGTTACCAATATGTAGGGTACATACTATTTCCTAATTAATTTAACTGTAGAATTTATTGAAAACACTGAAACATACATATTACCAAAATGGAACCTAACACCAATATACACACTCGCGTTTATTAATGTACATCCTCGGATATACAAATATACCCCTTCCGATATACCAATACTCTCAATTGGGTATGCTAATTTACACACTCCGATATATACCCCCGTCTCTCTGATAAAACAATATAAACACTCGGATGTACCAATATACACCAGCGGGAATACTGTTATACACTTCACATATGCCCATATACGTAATCGGATATACCAATATATGCCCTCGTATCTCTTATTAAACAACATACTCTCTGGTGTACCAATGTCAACCCTCGGAAAACGGTGATATACCAATATACATGCTCGGATGTTCCACTGCATTGACCAATGCACACTCTCAGATTAATCAACATAAACACATTTCGATATAACAAAACGACTGGAGAAGCTGTGATATAGAAGAAACTCACCTCATCTATGTCTTGAAAGTAGGGCGCTGCGATGAAGTGCGGATCGAACTCATTCACTGCTGTTATCAAGACTAAAACAGTTTGTGTTATCTGTGCGAAAACCAAACAATACAAGAACACATGCAGTTTATTCATGACAACAAATAATTAAAATAGGTTAACTATAATAGTGATATTAACTAAAATGGAACTACTAGATATACTAAACACACATTTGGAAAATTCTCACACTTGTATAACTGCCAACCATTTGTTCCACCGAACATATTAACAATTACAGTTATTCGGATATCTAAATTTTTTTGTCAGAACAACACATAACGTCAATGACGTTACGCTTACCGGAGGTCGGCCGTCGTAGGTACACGTCAGGGTAACTTTCAATCTGGTACCAACTGAGGGATTCTACAACATAAAGATTGTACCTGTTTGTTTTTCAATCACTTTTAGTGTCATCAAAATATTATGCGCTTTACCAGGGCTTTTCTGTATCATTGAAATTGATTAACATATACAATTTGACAGCAAACGTCACCGTGTGGACTTTTTTTAAAGAGAACTACCCGTGTTTCCTGCATCCTGCTTGGTGAGTGTGAGTTTATAATTTAGTCGACGAATATTGATTTAGCCCATACGTTCTGTCGCATTCCAGCAGTATAAAGACTGATTATTACTTTTATTCAACGAAACCTCAAAATCGATTGGTTTTCTCCACATTTTCTATCGAATTTTAACATTTTAAAGATTTATTATTACTTTTATTCAAGAAAACTTCCAAATGAACTACTAGATCCTTCTAAGGGCCCCAAAATCAGACGAAAACCCTATCTGCATAAATGCAAGATTTCTAAGAGTTTCACAGTATGATGACTGTCACTTACCGCCCTGTTCATCTCCTCTAGGTCCAGGGGTTTGATGATGACCAGTCTAACAGTATCATTTTCCCTTTCCACTGCCACATACCCGTCAAGAACAGCACTACTGTCCCAGACTTCACGGGACAACTGAGCTTGGAATTCAACTAACACCCGGCCTACAAAAACATACGGTTGTATTAAAAACATTCATGGGCACCAAATATCTTTAAATAAAAAAGACAAATCGCAATGAAAGTTTATGAGTACGGTTAAGACTTCTTTGTCTTGAATGCCATTGAAAAGCCGCTCAGAACAAAATATATTTTGGAAACATAAAGTCGTTCTGAACACATAAAGTTGTGTTCGATAAATAAAGCCATTCTGAACATATAAAGTCGTTTTGAACACACACAGTCGTTCTGCGCACATACAGTCGTTCAGGACACACACAGTGGTTCTGAAGTGACATATTGTTGTTTTGTACACTATAAGTCGCTCTGAACACATTCACTTGTTCTGGACACACACATTCGTTCTGCACAGATCGTCGGTATGAACGCATAATGTCGCTCGGGGCCCATAAAGTCGTTTAGAACACATACAGGCGTTCTGAACACATACAGTCGTTCTGGACACAGACATTCGTCCTGGACACAAACATTCGTTCTGGACACACACAGTCGTTCAGAACACATACAGTCGTTCTGAACACATACAGTCGTTCTGAACACATACAGTCGTTCGGGATACAAACAATAGTTCTGGGCACATACAGTCGTTGTGGACAAATAAA
>JARFOD010020377.1:0-11003 GCA_031763545.1 Mopalia muscosa
GCCTCTTACGATCGACCGAGGAAGCCGAGGGAGTATTCTGCAGGGCCATGGCCCACCCGCTCCCTCACGGGGCGTAAAGATGTTTGTAAATCCCTAAAAAAAATCCCTTAATACATCGACATGGTCATTATTATTATTTTTTCATCACTTTGATATAATTCTTAAAATGTGTTCCTGCATTTCAAGGTACATGAAATCATTCAAAATATTAGTTAATTATTGTTTTTACATAACATAAATGATGCAAGAAGACCCTAATGAGCCAAGCCTGATTTGTGTTACTTTAGTATCACCGATTCATCATCTACCCTGTCTTAACTTTCTTAGATTTTATGAGATAATTACCTGGTAGATAACACAGTTAATAACCTTTCAATATAAAAAAAAAACAAAAAAGTCACAACTTACATACATTTGAAAAAAAAAAATTATTATTTTCATATTTTAATTGAGGCAAACATATTCATTACTCTTTTTATAGCAGACCAGTAAAGTTCTATGCATATAAATTTACCTCCAACCACCTGAAATTTCATCCTTTAAATGTACTATTACTCCATAAAAGAAAGCTATTTAAATTAATATAAAAATTGTAAGAGTACTAAGAAATGTTTTATGTAGATAAATTCTTCGTTTGTTTTCTTCGACTTGTGTTTGAATGCCAAGTCGCAGAGGATAGTTTCCTTCACCCATTGGTCTGGCATTGGTCAGATGAGTGAAATTTGAAACTCTAGCTAAATTTAATAAATTCCCCCCCAAAAAATGATGACACCATGTTTGTGTCTATCTTTAAAAACGTACATGTAAAAGCATTTCTGAAAGTAATGTACATCATTAATATAGCCACCGTTTTCTGATGAGCATATATCTAATATATATGACCTACCTGCAGAATCATATCCTCGATATTCTAGTCTTTTCAGTCCATTCAGAAGGATTTCAAGAATTTCTTTACGTTTGGCTGGAACCAGGTAATTCAAGTAGACAAATATACCTGAGAGAGAAAAACACAAAAATCAAGAGCAATTTTAATGAGAAAGAAAACAAAAGTCATTATCAAGATTATATTATCAAGTCATATACTAAGAAAATGAATTGTACATCAATTGTGTGTGACTTTATTCTGTATATTTCTATAGTTTCTGCTCTCACGGATATAATTTTGGTAATATTTATTTGTTAGAAACATTAAAATAAAACATGGACAGAAAAGTCCATCAAACATTTTACTACAGCAATTTATAGGACATAACTCAAGTGGCATCTACTATCAAGTGGAAAACAGGGAATCCTACAAAAATGTAACAATAATCTAATTATGAATCATTTTTTTGTGTCTTTAATAACGAAAATACTAAAAATCTAATTAGACCGATATTTCCACCTTAGAACAAAGTCAACTGCAAATCTGATTGATACCCGATGACATTTATAAATAAAACAAGTTCAGGGGTTGAAAATTAGGGATTTCCCAGGTTGCCCTAAAGCCCAATCTACAATTTGTTTGGTTGCCTGTCCTATCTCTTCCATGTTAACTACCAGAAAAATTGACTTGCCCCACTTAAAAATTTGGTTGCCCCGGGCTCCAGTAACGTCTAATTTTCAAGCCCTGAAGTTCCTCCAAAAGCTAGATACAGATCTGCTAAGAATTGCTACAGGACACACACATTTTTTAAATATAATTTTATAGAATCAAAGGGATGTAACTTGAGCTACGAGCTAAACTTTCCTGTGATGTATGTGCGTGTATCATTCAAAGACATATTAAGCTTACCTACAGAACACTTAATTTCAAAAATATAAAATTTCTGAAATAAGCTGTTATATAAATTTAGTGAACATGTATAAGCTTATATTTAAATATTGAGTCATCTTGGCAACTTCTTACATGTATCTACATGTGTATCAGTGTACTAATAATCATTTTTTTTAGGTAAACAAGCTGTGACCTATAAGTGAGTTTCAACACAGTTTTTTCCCATTGCAAAAAAATATTTAAAATGTAATTCAATTTATGTTTTTATCATTGAAAGTTAAGTAATAAAAGTTAATAAAGCGTAAAGGATTTTGTTTTCTCGCAATTTTTTTAAAAGTAAGCTTCTTGACTGGTTGCCCTTCCTTGCCATAAAGTGGTAATCTTTAACAAGTACATGTATATAACTTGTTTAAGTGGCAATATTATAGAAATATTATTATTTCTGTTATTAAAATGTTGTTACATGTATATATGTATTAAAGCCTGAATCTTCAAAAGTTCTGACAAGAATTTGTGATAGATATGTATACATACACATATTAAATTCTTGGCCAGGATTTAAGAGTCTGGGTAAAAATTCTGTCTAGACTGCAGTGGTAATGAGTCTAATGACCTTACTTTATCCTTCATATTAAACTGTGACATTATTATAAAAACTGTGAAATATGTCAAGTGGCAGCAATAGTCTTGCTGTGCACAAATACATTAAATCAGCCTGACTTACTGGACTGATCTAGGCACTTGGTTGATCTATTATGTGAATCACTGCTTTTACCGTATATAAGATACAAGCAACACTTGAACTTACATACTTGTATTATTTTTGTGTCTTTTATTGTTTTATAACGAAACACTGTGACAAACATGTATAATTAAAAATTAACAATGCAAATAATGAAATACTCTAAAATTGTGCAAAATTTTTCGAGTGAAGTTAGTTTAATTAGCCCATAAACAATCATAACCAAATATTTCATTGATTTACAAAACTAAGTCATGTTTGATTTATATTTATACAATATATACACAATTCTACCTTGCACCTATCTTTGATAGTACACATTTAAATTTACACACACCTGCTCTTTTCAAACTTTCATAATTCAGGGAAGTGCTAAAGTTGACTTATATGTAAATGTAAAATTTAAATCATTTTGCCCTATATACATTTTATGTACTAATCTCAACTGAATAAAAATGTGATTATTTAAATCAGGAATGGGGCGTGTCTGTTAGGGCATGGGCCCATCATGGCTGCCACTAGGCGGACTACCACAGGTAAAGTCAGGTATTATACACCTATACATGTACTGTAAATGAAATGCAGATTAATCCCTCAGATTAAGGAACTAACAACGCTGTTTTGCGCAAATATATCCAGAAACAATGCCTATACATTGTACAAGACACACAATTTTAGCATTTCAATACAATTTTGTTCTGTAAGTCCTTTTTTTATGGGTTGGGAATTTAAAATACTGCATGTATCAATGACTATCCATGTAGGTAACTACGATGTGGATGGAAGGAGTGGGATAAAAAGAAATATTTGTATAAGACTCATGAAAACCTGTGCGCTTAGGAAAATACTGTATTTGTAAACACAAGGTACACTGTACATGTATGAGAAAGATTTTGAAATCTTTAAACGCCCACACAATGTCATGTATGCCTTGGATCAAATGTATACATCAGAATTGCTTACTGTCAGTCACCAAAAACAAAAAGTCAATGAAATGTCTATTGATCACAAAGGTTACTGGCTCCTTTAATATGTAGTATTATTATTTCGTTATTCAACTTTCTGTGTATTTCACCTGAATAATGCATGTTAATACAATACATTATTTTACAGGTCTGTTTTGGGTAGAAAGTTAGACTATGTCAAGGGTGAGTGCTACATGTACTAGCCCATGTAGTAATTCATGGTTTAAAGGAAATTATTTTCATTTTGGTCCGCCCTTAATAAATATAATTGTATATTATACACCAATAAATGAACTACATGTAGATGTAAGAATAGAAGCTTTAACAAGAAATTTGGGTGTGGCAGTAAACAAAACCAGGACAATGTAGCCACGAGTGATCAATTGGTTATTCGGCTCAGTCTACTGTTACATGGACATGTAACAGTAGATTATAATTCCATTGAAAAACTTACACTCATGAATCTGTATTGATCAGTCTGAAGTAAAGACATGGTCTACTCATGAATATGTTTAATGTAGAGAAAGAAAACTCTGCTGGCCTCAACCATGATAAGGATTTAAAGGTCTTCAGCTATCAGGGCCGATGGCCACTTACACAAAATGTTCTACAAGAAAAAAAATATTGTATGACAAAATTTTGTCATGTTAAACTAGAGACGTAAACATATCGTACGCTATTTTAAATTATGACATTTTGTGAAAGTGGCCCCAGATCTCTCTCTGGGCTGATCTAATTACTATTTATATATACTGAACTTAAGTTTTATCTTCTAGTACTTTTTTTCTTTACATGTATTCCAAAAATATTTTCATTCAGTTGTAAACTAGGCCAAATGCTGTTAACAATGAATGGTATGATACTAGTATATTGTAGTATATTGGGTGCTTGGTAAATAAAGGACATTACAGAATTTTTACAGGAACAGCTTTTAAATTTATTTCAACTTCATTTATAATATATGTTGAATAACAGCGAGATAAAATACAGATAATAAAACAAGTGAAGGTTTTTTATGTATAATGGTATCTTATATAAGTTGCCGTCACTGGCAACAAAGTGAACAAACAAAGACAAAATAGGACAACTACAAAAGAAAAGACAGGACATAACAAGAACTCTAACAAGAAATTTATATTTGGTAGTACTCAAAACAAGCAGTCATGAGTGATCAGTCAGTGGAGAAACTACTCTTAGATGGGATCCACTAACTTGAATGCTATACACAGACTAAATAGATCACTTTGTTTCAAATTACATGTAATATTAGTGGACTAGTAGTTTCCTGTCTGCGCTGATCAGTCTAACATGCTATCAATGAACTTAGATCTATCAGTAGTTTCCTATTCTATTGAAAGGTCTGCACTGATCTGACAGTCTAACATGCTATCCAACTTGATAGTACAATAGTTTGGTTATTTTCAAGCAGAAACCAAGATAACAAGAAAACAGTTAAATTATTCTTTGTTATATTACTAATTCAATTTATCTTCGTCATGTCACAAAACATGTAATTGAACTCTAAAATGGTGTTCAAAGATAAGAGAGTGATAGTTTTCCTTGGTGTCTTATGTTATACTTAAGCTGTGTTAGGAAATAAGGGAAAACATTTTGATGAGTTTTAGTGAAATTAAGCTGCGAATTTGATCAGTTATTTTTCTCCAACATGGAAATCTGAAATGACACTCAACTTCAATCTTTTATTGTAAGACTGCCCTAATTTCCATCCTTGCTTTACTGAACTAAAAATTAATTTTAATGGTAAAAATCCAGGTGGAAAGCTGGTAAAAATCAAACCAGGCATAGCACTTAAGTCACTAATGTGATGGAATACTAGTCGTGGAATTTACTTGTCCATTCTTTAAGATTGCGACATTTTAGTACAGTTTCCTTAATCACAATATCATGGCTGATTTGGGTTTTTTTTGTTAGCACCCACTTAGCAATTGCTTTATTTCTATTTATTATATCCCTATCAGTTTGTCCTTTTTATTAAAGTGAACAGATACAAGTAAGACTTAATTGTCAACTTAGGGATGTTTTGTGTGTGTGATAAATGTTTTCGAGATTTCTTCAAAATTTGGCGTTTTTAACCATTTTCAAACCAATAATGTTTTGTTAGTTTTTTTTCATTTATTGTTTACCGCATTCTTAATTGAATGTACTGTACCATCTACATTTAGATATATGATTTATGTGACATGTTGAAATTTTGAACAGTGAATGATATTTCCTTTACACAGGTCACAGCAAAATAGCATGACCTAGACTGTAGACAAATATCAGAGAAGAGGCATTTATGTTGTCCCATCTAATACAGACAGACCTGTATTGACACTTCAGCTTCCACGACAAACAGCAATCTTTAAGCTCAGCCTCTCTGCAGCCCTGCAATTGCTCAAACAAAACTTCAGTGGCTCAACTTTACAACAAAAGCAATCTTGAGCCAAAAATAAAGACTTTTTAAAGTTTTTTTTTTTTTATGAATCATCACTCAGTATCATAAGATTCGGCAAGACTATTTATATGCAACACATTTTTTGATACATGACATCCTTTGACATGTATTTATGTATATTCACACAAAAAATGAGCTTGTATTGAATAGAATCAGACACATTTAAGATCAGATCCCAGGTAAGGAATTGTTGAAGGCAGTGTGAAAGGAGACATTGATAAAAATTAAAAGTCAAGGTGGAATTGTATTTGTTTGTTTATTTGATTGATGTTTAACGTCGTACTCAAGGGTATTTCACTTATATGACGATGGATTGTCCACTTTCAACTATACACAGCCTTATTACGGTGGAAAACCAGAGGAAACCTTGTAAAAACCACCCCCGACATTGCCGGAGCCACAACATGTGACTTGCTCATATACCTAATCGACAGGTGGACTTGATCCCGTGAACGGTAAATCGAAGCAGGTTCAGTTTTTAGGAAGCGCACTCGCTACCACTGAGCCACGGTCGCGGGCCCAGGTGGAATTGTAAACTATCTTATAAACATTAGTACAAAGGGAAAGCAGGCCGTGTGGAGATTTTTCACCCAGGAAGGGTGGAGCACCACACTATAAAAGCTTAGCTAGTCTGGGATATCATGGAATATGAAACCAGCTTTACAGGGGCACACACGAACACACAGAGAAAACAACACTACATGATGTATATATAGCCTATTGCATCATGCGAATCAAATAAAACATTTGAAGCCCTACATCGCTTAATCTAGATTGACTAAAATAGATGTAAATGGACATCCCGCAAGCAGACAAACATTTCCGTCACATAGCCTTTATGGGGAAAATGATTATGCCCCAGGGTATGCATAAGAGTCAGTCAGTAGTTTTAGTGTACAAAACACAGTATAAGATTTATTTCACAATTCACATAAATTAAATTTTTAATATTTCAAATCAAAATAAAATCTTAACTTCAATCTATAGCAGCAATTATTTTTTGTTTAAACAGGACTACAAACATGTAGTAGGGCCTACAGGCATGTCGAGGAATCATGTCAAGGTCTACTTTTAACTCCCAGACACAAGTTTCCATAGAGATCCAAACTTTTTAAAAATAAATATACATAACCCCACCCTACTACGGTTGGAGGAAAAATGTATGTTGGTATATACATTGATATAAAAATAACAGAACAAGTTTCTACATGGTGAGCTACATGTATTGTGGTAGGCCCAATGTTGATAAATAAAGAATAGTTTATTTGTAACAAAAAATCATTTACTAATGATATGTATATGTCACATAACAATGAAGCTTGAAAACGGTGCTAGTATCTGCACTGAAACATTGTTTATATATAATTCCAGAAGTTAAGACTCCATCAAGTTTAATTTGCTTGTTATGCTAACATCTTAGCTTCTAACTTTCACTTACACAAGTTATTTACTGAATATAAGCTTAATTTGACACAATAGTGTATGTATGCGTAACCAGTATATCAGATCTAATGAAAGTAATCGCTCGGTGAAATACTTACCACACATGTTGACAGGTAAATGAGAATAACCGAGTTAACAATTGCACCTATAGCTTTAACCCGTGGTTCGTTACCTAGCTCTCTCGATTGTCACTTGTAGCTGCCACGCTGAAAACAAGCCGATTTTATACTCGACCTCGAAACGTCACAACTTGCTCTCAGACTTCCGGGTCAATCCTTCTTGTCGTCTGCAACTATTCGTTTCCAGGATATAAACAAACAGGCTTGGGACGGAAATGTGGATGTATTTTACGTCATGTACCACATCTTCATGATCTTGTGAAGACATATATAGGATATTTACAGAACTTCAGAGGCGCAGGCGGGTTTAAACACGATATGTAGCAATTTGAAGTGGGCGTCCTTGACCTTTCGAACCCTGACCTCTGAACCCCAAAAGCGTCTGCACACAACAACAACAAAGGCATTTTGGAAGAACACAGAATAAGGCTCCTTAATTTCTTTTCTTATATATCACTTAGTTGTAAATTTTGTACAACGATGAGTAAGCGGAAGGCCCCAACCAGTGAAAACCCAAACGCCGATTTTTGTGATTTTCTCATGGGTAAGAACCAAACGAACTTTAAGCTAGAATCTCTGGTAAGAAACCGGTTTACAACGACAACACAAGTTGTGATGCTTGCAATTAGGATGATCACCGATTTTCTTTAAATTTCTTTTTCCAGGGCAAAAACGTTTAAAATGTTTTCAATTTCCGTATCGGGTTTTGCCGCCTAACACTTGTCGCGCAGTTTAAAACAAAAGTACTGAAAGAATTTACCGATTACTCACATTTAACTGCCAGGTTATGAAGTCAACGTATTTAGCAACCATTTTCTGTCCCCAATAATGTATATTCGGTAAATTCTACAGTTTTTTTAGACTGCTTTTGTCAGAAAACCTTTGACAACTAGGCTCAGCAGCTTTGACATCGACATAGTTACAGCGGGTGCATCCAAAAAGCTGACCTAAAACAACAGCTACCTCCCATAAGAAAACATTGACTATTGTTAATCAGAAAAAATTTTTGAAAAGAAGTCTTCCTTAGGACCATTCAGCAAGTCACTTGTTAAATTTGGGTCAGAAAGGTTCAAATGTAAGGGCCCAAATGCTGTTTAAAAAAAAAATTTAAAAAAAATTGCAGCACATGATTTTAGTTGTCGTTTTAAGTCTGCTTTAACTATCCAAATATCTAGGTCACTGAGTCTAACTGGTGAAGATTCTCGTACAAAAACTCCCTCAAACTCTGTGGAATTTACCGAAAAATATATTACTGAGGGTAGAAAATGATTGTTAAATATGTTGACTTCATAGCCTGGCAATTTAAAGTGAGTAAATCGCCAAATTCGTTCTGTAGTTTTGTTTTAACGGTATGCAAAGTGTTTACCACAGAAACCCCATGCGGAAATTGAGTCCAAGGAAAGGACGTCAAGGTAATGTCAATACCCCAATGATGAATATCAAACATCAACAGCCTTTTTAAAAGGGCTAGGTGTAGTTATGTCCCTATAAAAAAATAAAATATAATCAATGCAAATAATTAGAACGAACACATTGGTATGCTTTTTCCTAAAAATAAACATTACTAGAATTGTTACAAAATTGAATTTGGCCCTATAAGCTTATCTGCTATTTTAACTTTAAAATAATAATTTCAAAATACCTTAAAATGATGCTTAAAGATCAAAATGGTTGGAAGTTTTCAACAGATGGAGGTAAAATAATGATCCCATGAGGTCATAACCTGAGTTACCTGACGTGTGAATATTTACAACGTGATGAATATTTGCAAAGTCCATTTAGTAACGGCTGTCAGTGAGGTTTCACATGATTCATCCCGTGCCACTGCAAACAACTTTCTTATAGGAATCATTGTGCTGAAACCAATCTATGTGAGCCCCTTAGGCCTAATTATGCACTTGCTTTAATTTCTCTCAACTGGAATACACTGTATTTCATCATTTCTCCTTCTTGAAGTGCTTAAGAAAGTCCAACATTAACACAAGTTAAGTTTATTGAAAAGTTTTTGAAGCTCCAGATTAGGAAAATAATTAAAATCTACATGCTACCTTTACTGTAAATCAACAAGTACTTGTTACACTCTTACACTGATTCTCCACACTGCATATCTTGGACAGCAGGAGCCATTTGATACTTCATGCAGTTGACTGCTCATTACACATTCGTACAAGCAAAACAGGGTTGAGCACAATCGTTTTGGAAAGCTGAAAGCATGCCTTTTTAAGTAGTATCAATAACATCCTTCAGTAGGATCTCGGGAGAACGACTAGTTGTGATGTTTGATATCCGATGAGTACTTCTGGGCAGTGTTACTAAATATCCGTAACATCCTAACAAAAACATTTAAACATGTCCTCTAATGCAAAAAATGTGGTTTGACAAAAATTTATCATTTGTACAAAATGGGCATGGTTTAACAAGACAATCAGAAAATACGAAACCCTGTCTACAAATAATCAAAGGACTTTACAATTGGCAAAATAGCGACAACAAATTAAAAGTGGGGATGCATAAAAGGTATTTAGATGCTTTGTAAGACGTTGAATTAGTCTTTACTGTATAAGCGTAAAATATCAACACTGCAGTGTATTTATTTGTCATCATTGCTATTTCTGCAGTTCATTGAACGTCACCAACCACCCTAATGTAATATCAGGCCTTTAGCTTGTCGTATAGCATAGTTACATAGACGATGATGCTTATTCCATCGAAGTATATTGTTTTAGTGCTGTGAATCCATCTGATCGAGGCAGTATGGCAGAATTATGTAGGCTCACTTAGCTTAGCACAATGTATAGGGCTAATTCCTCCATCTTAGCCGCGTGTCCGGCCTATCTCAACCCATGGTGAAAGGAAGAAATTGATCCGCCGCTATCACCGGCCTCTCAAAACTTATCATAAAAAATATATTGACAGTGTGAGATTTTAGTTTAACTGTGCAAAGTCTGTTACTGTTGTTTAACGTCTGCTTTTTTCGATGCACCCACCTCAAATATTGCAATGTCAACATTTGCGTACAAAAACACTGAAAAATACAATGCTGAAGATAGAAATTGATTGCTAAATACAATGACTTCACAGCCTCACGTCCAGGTGCTGTCAATGTCTGTCCGCTGTTATAAGCGAGGGGTTGGAGGGAGCTTCATATTGCCCTGGTGCTCGCAGTGCTAGAAGGGAACAGAAAGCTGAATTGTTTCCGAATTGTTTGCTGAATATGGTGTCTGTATTGGATCCTGTCATCCTGTATTTGTGCCATTTTGTCTTTTTTTGTTGCCAGTGTGGTTTCCTATACCCATTGGGCTGGCACGTCCTCATATAAGTGAAATACCCTTAAGTACGACATTAAACCCGAATCAAACAAATCTGCGGTACTTAAGGCTTCAATGAAAGTTGTTACAAGGCAAGCCTTGTTTTCTAAATTTTTGTTACAGCTGCACATTATATTGCCCCGTGAGGGAGCGGGTGGGCCATGGCCCTGCAGAATACTCCCTCGGCTTCCTTGGTCGATCGTAAGAGGCGA
>JARFOD010020388.1:0-11002 GCA_031763545.1 Mopalia muscosa
CACAAAAAACCCCAGCAAAGACAAAAACAAAAGAAAACAAACAAACAAAAAAAAGAACAGCAACAACACACTTTTATGTAGCTATGCTCCAAAAAGTCTTCTGCCTTACCTTGATTTAAACCATTTCGTTTTCTTCTTTGAATACTTGTTGGTGAGATTGATCCATAAAACAACCACTTGGACGCACATATCAATCATTTATCGGCAGTTCGTCGATTTTAGTGTATTTAAAACGTTTTTCAGCGGTTAGCTCGAAATTGGGGGCGATATGTTTGCTTTAGTCTAACACCAAAATGACAAATCAAACTGGCTTTAGTTTCACTTTGGTATCGAACAGTGATCTCACATCCGTTATTAAGGATCTATGTCCACTTGCCTGTCCAGGTTTGGATAACATTAACAAGGGTGTGAACGAAATATGTGATGCCGACGTCACTTAAATTTCGTAGTTAAAACTGCCACTTAAAGACATTGTTTTAAAATAATGTATTTAAAAAAATAATGCAATAGATAAAACTCTATTTCGCCTATTCGTTCAATTATAAAAAACATGTAGTTTATTAAATTTATTAGAGTTATCTTAAAACAATCCGGATTTCAATCATTTACGTAAGTTTAGGCTGCTTTCTCAGCTTTGATTTTTCTTGATTTTTATCATTTAAATCGTTTATTTCTTGTAAACTATTTGCACTAAGTCTCTGGAATTTGGCACAGGCAATCTCGAAGCCATTGAATACAAAAATTGTCATGCAGTTTTTTAATATTGATTTTCGTTTTGAAAATATTTAGCAAATATTTGTTTAAGGGCTAAATTGAATTTAGAAAAACCCTATGGCGGTATTTTAGTTTAATTACTTGTCTTCAAAGGCATGCAGGATTGGAAAAAAAATCTCAATCCGTCTGTGAAAAATAAGATTAAAAACAAGGGTCTATTTAAACAAAAATATTTCACTTTTTTCTTTCTTAATGCCATCTTAAAATGAAATGAATCATAATATGACATAATATTTACAATCTTAAAATCCTCCGTTTTCTGGATAGTCCTTAAGCAAAATACTTGAAAATTGGCGACCAAGTCTGTCCTAGACTATCTTGAAGGAAGCAGTATCCTAAATCCAAAGCAATACGGATGTCGAGGAAATACTCCATTCCCTTTACTGCTTGCTCACTCGAAGATAAATTAATATCTGCAAGAGAGAATGATCTCCATAGCGTTGTCAGTTTTCATGACCCGTACAAAGCATTCGACACTGTAAATCACAGAAATCTTATGAGAACGTTGCATCACTATGGCTTCCGTGGAATCTGCCACCAATGCATGGTTTGAAAGTTATTTACACGATATATCACGACATGTTCTTGTGTACTAAGCAAATATCTTGTGGCGTTCCCGAGGGCTCCATTCTTAGACCAATTCTGTTTCTTTTGTATATTACAGACGTTTCACATATTTCTCTAAAAAAAATCCAATTTATTTTATTTGTTGTGTTTTCTCAGCTCGTAATCATATGGATGACATCAACATAATGTCTTCAGAACTTTGGAAATTTTCAGTTTAGTTGTGTGCCAACCGTTTGTCCGTAAATGTTAAGAAGACCAAATATATGTTTATTTCTCCTTTAACAAAACAAATACATTATAATCTAGCACAGCTTAAGTTATGCAATATTGAAATCGAGAAAGTATACAAATTTAAATTCTTAGGTTTGGTCTTCAACTAAATAGGATCAATCATTGTGATTATATTGTATCCAAACATTTCCCGCAAAAATCGGCATTGTTAATCACATAAAGGATTCAATAAACAAGAAGACCGTACTTATATTATACCACTCCATATCCAACCATATTTATTATATGGGTGCATTATTTGGGGAAAATACTTATAATTTTAGACCTCTTTAAATCTTACAGAAAAAAGCAATTCACCTTGTAACGCTATCACCTCGAGTTACCCACACTACTTAAAGCTGAACATTAGTGATAGCTCACTGCTTTAAACTTATCGTAAAACGAGACAAATTAAGGTCATTTCTGTATATCATGTTCATAAGCAATATGTATTCATTTAAAGTATTTCTTATATTCTGTATCTTATTTTGGGTCTTTTTATGTAAATAAACAATCAATCAATCAATCAATCAATCAAATAATGAGTGAACCATGGTACGACATTGGATAGGGTGACAGATTACGTGTGCTTGTCCCGTGATCTCTAGCACGGAGGATGGTAGCAATTTGTCTCAAAATCTACATTGCTCCCGCATGAAATGCTTGCGATATAAATTATTTTGCACGTGAGGGACTGTTTTATGTAGAGAAATACTAAATATTATTTATGCTTCAGAGGCAGGCTATATTTCAAAAGGTTTGACCGCCCCAACGAGTATATCTTCTCTTAGCTATGAGTTTTATTCCGATCTACTCTGTTTTACAACCCTTCCAAATAAAGAGAGTCCAGGTGTGGCGCATAGAACTGAAGTCTTGTTTACTGCTCAAGCGCGTTGGTTCAAGTTTAGGTTGAAAAAATGGCCAGTGGCAAAGACACAGCGGAAAACCCCTGACAAACTTTTGACGACAGCAAGTGCATCTATGCTTAGTTTACAAAAGACACCGCACTTAGCCGGTGGATATGTTAACGATTCCATGTGAGTTTTATTTTGGTTGGTTGGTTGTTATTTTTCTGTGAATCTCTGTGAAAGCTCGTTTCCTATCTTTCCTCTCATACAATGTAAGGACGAAGCCGGCTACTGGTAGGCTCTCGAGAATTGGTGTTTATAAGCTTAATACATGTGTCTGTGGTTGTAATGCAGGGTAGCTCGGAAATAAACTCTGTCTTCCACAGACAGTATAAAATAGACAACAGAAATGTATCCATGGTTCTAACGAGTGATTTACGAGGCCCATCCACTTCCTTAGCCAAGAGTTTTATACCGAGCTACTCGGCTTCCAAGCAATTGATTGGATGCGTGGTAACATCTATGCAACGTTGTGGTACGAGTGAACTCTACTATATTAAAGCTGACAGCGATTGTCAATGATGAAAGTAGGTGAAGTGCTGTCGAAAAGGGGATATGTTCGGGGTATTCAACCAAACGGATGAGAATATTGCATATGTACCCACCCCTACAGACACCAACTCTCCAAATATACGCTAATAGTGCTTCATAAAGTGAAACAAATTGTCAAAACTAGAGTATAACATTCAACATATCTTATCGGTGCTTCAACTCGCATACTGGTCATTTTAATCGTCAGGAGGCGTAGCCATTTTACTTATGTATGAATAGGAGTCCAAGGGTTGTAATGCAGAGTAGCTCGGAATAAAACTCTTGGCTAGAGAAAATGATGTTACAGATACTTGGACCGTATTTCTAACCAGGCTAAAAGGCCATCTCAAGTCTCATTTTGCTTGTATAATGTGTCAGAAATGTCTGTATATCAAATATTATTGAGCAGCATTTATCGAACCCTTAACACCTGGCAAGGAAACAAATATGAAATTACAAAGTTTTATTCACTAAAGCTGCACCTGTAAATAGTTTAGTTTAGGTGATTGGGATTTAACGTCGTACTCAAAGGTATTTCACTTATATGAAGACGGATGCATCTTTAAATAAAGCAACGTTGTATGGTAGACTATAAGAGACAGAAAACATGCGTCTACGCCACTTGCAGCGTTTTGCGAGTTACGTGCACGATTGACATTCTTCGCACTTTCTCGCGTTACATGTCGTGTACAGGTAGTCAACGAACGTGTTATTATTAACGTCACGTGATGTTTTTCCTAGAATAAATGATAATAAAGCCAAAATAAAGTGGACCTTAAGGTGCATTTTGCATGTTTGGTGCCTTAGACATGGTTGACTGGACCAGATTATGCACGGACCAAACAGGTTTATAGTTTTACAATGCACAGTTTGATCAGATAAGTAATCGTTTAGTTTCAGGCTAACCGAGGTCACCATGACCTGCCATGGGCGTTTTTGTGGTGACCAGTGTAATAAATTAAGTTATTGCTTAAATTGCTGCTTTTCATATTTCTAAAGCGTGTGAAACATTCATTTAAAAAGGTAAACAATAAGTGAAGAAATAAAATCGAACCTAAAAAATGCACTTGTCCCTATCTATACGCATGCGCTAGGGTTAAATAAGTACGTATCCTAACTAACTGTTTTTTTCCCCCGATTTATGTGTCACATTCTCTACATACGAAAACAAACACCAAGTATGGCAATATCGTATTATATTTACTCTTAAGCACTTACAATCCCGGCAACAGTGGGTTTACTTGGTACGTAATGATATCAGGTATAAACTCTGATCTCACTGTTACCTGTTTTTGAAATATTCAATCAAAGATTTATGAATACGTAAAGAACTATATTTATGAAGAGCAGCACGGTTTTGCCAAGGATCTACTTGCACAAAGTTAATAAGTTTGATGATCACTTGTCAAACTCCTTTGCGTGATAATAAGACTCAGGTTGATGCTGTATATATTGATTTCACCAAAGCATTTGACTCGGTTAACCACAAGCTGCTTCTTCATAAACTGAAACAGTATGGTATAAGTGGGAAATTGCTAGATGTTCTCAAGTCTTATGTTAATTCTAGGGAAACTATACAAAATACAAACTCGGAACATTTGGTCATAAAATACGGTATTCCTCAAGGATCGATCTTGGGTCCTCTTTTGTTCATTAACGACCCTACCATCTATCTTGTCATGCTCTTTAATTCCAATGTACACTGACGATTCAAAACTTTACGAAGAAATAAAAACTACACAGATTGTGAGCATTTTCAATATTACCTTAAAAAAATCAGTATATTTTAGAAAATGTCTCCCTTCAAGTGGTAAAAGATATCCCCGATATCTCCCTTCAAAGAACCAAATTATGGTGTTTATCCCCATTGTGGTGCTATATGTAATATCAGCATATTTGAAACCTAGTGAAATACAACCACATCTATAGTATGAACAGAAAGAGCGAAGTCTGGAAGTTAATATCTGAATTTTGAGTGATGGCCATTTTTGTTTGCGAAAGTAAATGAAATGCAGTCCCATCCATTTCTTAATTACATGTAGAGGAAACTATTTTCAAAGTTTGATCTATATTAAAATTATGCAATGGCTGCCATTTTTTTTTTTTTTTTTTTGCTTAATTTTTAGGTGTGAATATTGTAAAATAGACCGAAACAAGATAACTATAGGCGATATGCGTAACTCTCCAGACCGAAACAAGATAACTATAGGCGATCGGCGTAACTCCAGACGGAAACAAAAAAACTATAGGTGATATGCGTAACTCTTTCAAGACCAGAACAAAATAACTATAGGCGATCTGTGTAACTCCAAAGAGGAGCAAAATAACTATAGGTGAACTGCGTAACTCCAGACAGGAGCAAGATGACTATAGGCGATCTGCGTAATTCTCCTGGCCAGAACAAATAAACTATATGCGATCTGCGTAATTCCAGACCGGGACAAAATAACTGAGCTTTGAGCAACAGCCTCCTTATTATCGAATGGGATCTCCGATAAAAGTTGTAAACGTTTGCCCTTCCATAAGGTTGAACCAAAAGTATATTAACTAGAAGTATGCAACTGCTATATAGATAAGCTAACCCACATGGCGATCGACCCCCCCTATTATAACCAAACATGCGACGTAGCACACAAGACAATTTAGGAGAGCCCAGCTTTAAAAATGATCCATTATGGGAATCTTCTGGCGTTCCTCAATCATAAAGTTGCTGACTAAATGAAACGCATTTACCCAGGGCAATATGTACCTGTTGAATAAACAATAAAACGCAACTAAATCCTCAAATATTAAGGCAGTCGCCCAAACGAAAACAATTGCTACACAGTGGCTGATGAGGGACGAAATAACCCTGACTGAAGATCATCAATGTTAAAACCAAAGGGTGGTTGATTATTTCAGAACTTAACATAAACTTCAAAATCCATGATTTCCACTGATAAGTTTAATATAGTACAAGAGTAGTGTAACTCCGAAGAACGATAAACTCATTTTGAACTCAATATTTCGGGCTTTATTTTGCCATCATCAGGAGAGTGATACTGAGAGTATACTTTCAAGTCGTTCAAAACGGTATTGTGTAAAGTCAGCCAGGTATTTAAATACGTCATATTACAAACTCTTACAAACTTGTAAAGAAATAACTTCCTCTGAAGTATCGTCTGACCTTAGTTATACAAACATCGCAGTATTATCAATTAATAAACCTTATTATCATTTTATCCCAACCGTCGCCTTTTAACATCGATGCCATAAATCGAAACATACACCATACGTAAGTCAAAGCTAAAACCAGCATCGTGTAAAAATTCTCATACATGTATAGGTTATATCGTTAAAATAACCTTAAGGCTCTACCGCTATAGTCAGGGGTAAAATTTAGTCCTTGTTTTTTTTTTGCCTTTCTGAAATTTTCTTTTCATTATCTTGATCATGCAAAAAGTTTGACCAAACAATTAACTATCTTAGAATGTTTTTTTAGATTTAAATTGTAAAATGCTTGCTTCAAAGATTGTGTATATTGAAGAGTGGAAGGGATTTGCGAGATTATCTCACCTCAAGTGACTACCTGCTGACTATTGCCACAAACCAATTAGCGAAAGATCAACATATCAATTGCATCACCGTTGAGGATGTATATTTGACATGGAGAACACATGAGCACACATTAGGCAGACCACTCATGCCCCAGTGATAATCACTAACAAAGGTGTGAACGTAATCTGTGATGACGACATCACTCACATTTCGGTGTTAATACTTCGATTTAAAGACACTGTTTTAAAAAATGTATTCAAAAAATGAATGCAATAGATAAAACTCTTTTTCGCCTTTTCATTCAATTAAAAAACATCTTGTTTATTAATTTCATCGTAGTAATCTTAGACCAATCCGGAGTTCTAAATTTACATACGTTTAGGCTGTTCTCTCAACTTTTGTTACTCTTGATTTTTACCATTTAAATCGTCTATTTCTCGTAAACTATTTGCTCTTAGAAATTTGGCACAGACAATCTTGGAGTTATTATCTTACAAAAACACCATGTAGTTTTCCTATATTGATTTTTCTTTTAAGGGCACATTTTTATTTTCTACATGTATGTTATCAATTGTTCAAAACCTAGTTGAATTTTGAAAAACCTATGAGGGTATTTTAGTTTATATGACATTATACGTAGAATCTTGAAGTCCTTCGCTGAAACAAGTGTAATACTTTTAATTTAATATTCCTCAGCCAAAAATAAACGACACGTATTACCCCAGTTTCATCAATTTAACTATATAAGCGTAACAAGAAAGGTTGTTTGATACATGACTGTGGTTAGACTATAATGTCCAGGAAGAATACCAATGATAAGGTTTAGGGACCGCTAGTCAGCACAACATACCACTCTTGTCTTTTCGTGGCTTCTTGTGATATCTCTATTACATTAATGAAATCAGAAAGCTAGTGCACTGTAGGTGTAGGTTCTTCCGGTTACTCGGCACTGGAATCGAAGACACAACACGTACCATTGTATTTATTTGGGGTCAGATCTCGTGGAATTGCGAAAAGTATGAAAATACCAATACAAATACGAAAAATGACAAATTTTGCCACTCTTAAGTACTTTGCAAATTTCGTTTTTCCTAACTCGACATAAGTTAGATATAAATAAAATATAATAGGCTAATTTTGCGTTATAATTTTCGTGCAGACATATGCCAAAAGTGGGACACTTAAAAATCTAGACAAAAATCGTTATGCTGACGGGTTGATCGCTGTTGGTTTATAGGAAGCTGATTGCAGCTCGCTTATATCTTAATAAAGGCTGACTGATCTATGTAAATCTATGTAAATCTATTGTATTTACATTCTACAGTAACACAAGAAATATCCAGTTTGGAATTGTTGCTACCGCATTTGGAAAATAACTAAGAACGTTATTGAAGGCATATATGATGTCATTGTATTTCGTAAAGCTCTCTACACATTTCCATATGAGCCTATACTCAAACATAATAGGTGTCCTTTGACTGAATTGACAACTGTATCGAAGAAATATAAACAGCAGGTGCAGGAAAAACAGAGGCAACTTATAAAAATTGTTTAACTGATCAGAAAGATTGATCAAGATGTAACGGCATTCTGACACCTCTGTTTGGACATGTGCTGAGATGTGTCAAACTGTTTGCTTTGAACAAAATACAATAAGGGTATATTCGTGCTAAGATGTTTTAATTCAGGGATATTAATGAAGAGAAAATTTATCTTCCCCAAGACGGTTTTTGAGTGTTGTTTGTTTTACTTGGCGACATTTGATTGCGATCATATGAGAGAGGTTATCATAGGACTGCCTTAAAACACCTAACAAACAAGATAAACCGATAAGACGACAATTAAGATAAACAGACAAAGTATTTTGTTATGTAACTCAGCGAATTACCTCAGTATAGTATGGCGTAAAGAAGCTGTTAAGTAGGCCACACAAAGAGAAA
This sequence comes from Mopalia muscosa, assembly GCA_031763545.1. Taxonomy (NCBI): domain Eukaryota; kingdom Metazoa; phylum Mollusca; class Polyplacophora; order Chitonida; family Mopaliidae; genus Mopalia; species Mopalia muscosa. Next base: position 8,528 of record JARFOD010020388.1, read on the forward strand.
ATACCCATGACGACTGAGTAACATGGGATGTTTGAGGCGTTTACTAGTTTCATGGCACCATTTTCCACACAAGCTAACAATAAATGGCGTCTATAAAGGAATATTATGTCGGATTCAAAACAAAATTGCAAACAAGGTAAGTGTTTGCTAAATACCAAAGGATGTTTTATACGGCTATTCACAGAAGACGGTATTAGAAAATCGCTTTGTCTCGTAACAATATCAACCTAGCGCCCTAGGTTCCTTTTCAAACATCATATTCTTTGGACATTCTGAAAATTGCAATTTTGCATGCTGACTGTTTTGCTTCGGGTTTTTTAAACATAAAGAAATTTGTATTGATCACTATCAATATTTTTTTGTAAAATGATATGGGTCGTTTGGGAGGTGTCTTGTTAAATATTTCGTTTTAGGAGTGGCGTTCTTAGAAAGCCCATGCATACACATGCAAGCTTTTGCCAATCGTATAATATAGTATGCTGTAAGAAAAAAATATCCCAAATGGCATCATTCATCTGGAATTTCTTGGACGTGTTCTGGATTTCATCTGATGAGTTCTGGAATTTCTCTGATTTTTTCTGGATTTTGTCTGATGTGTTCTGGATTTTCTCTGATGTGTTCTGGATTTCTCTGATGTGTTCTGGGTTTTCTCTGATGTGTTTGGGATTTTCTCTGATTTGTTCTGGATTTTCTCTGATGTGTTCTAGATTTATCTGATGTGTTCTGGATTTTCTCTGATGTGTTCTGGATGTTGATAGATGAGTTCTGGATTTTGTCTGATGTGTTCTGGAAGTTCATAGATGAGTTCTGGAAGTTGTCTGAGGTGTCCTGGATTTTCTCTGGTGAATTCTGGATTTTCTCTGATGAGTTCGGGATTTTCTCTTATGAGTTCGGGATTTTCTCTGATACATTGTGGATTTTCTCTGATGTGTTCTGGGTTTTCTCTGATGAGTTCTGGATTTTCTCTAATGTGTTCTGGACTTTTTCTGATAAGTTTTGTATTTTCTCTGATGAGTGCTGGAAGACGTTAGTTTGTTAAACTGTAGTATTACGATGCAGATTATTATGACCCCTCTCCAGTGAACAGAGTGTATTTTACATAGAATAATGATAATTTGAATGCAAATCTGTGTGTGTCTTTAACCGTTGTGAGATGATTAATAATAATAGAACCTTGAATATGACACAAGATCTGAGAGAATGATCACTGTCCTCGTATTAACTCCTTGTACTTAGCATAAATCCATTTCCTTGTGTTCTGTGCTGACTGAAGAAGGTAGTTTTTACTTTCATAATACAATGTCTTGAACAGTAATCTCTATCACGTCCAATTTAAAGTTCAACAGATGTTTATTGTGTACACTTTACTCTCGTCCGTGGGTAAGGATTAACAGACACAATTCCGTTATATAATTGGTTGAACGTTCAGTCATTTCGCTGTCTGTTAATGCCACATTACTCTTTGGCGTTTCCAAAACTATGTCACGATTCAGCAGCTAATTTATAAGCACAGTCAATTTAATGAAGTAATAAAACTAAAAGCCAGTATTCTCAATATGTATGCTATGTGCATAAACACTCTCTTTTTATTTAATGTACTTATATATGTACTTGCTTTGTAATGTTCATGATTCCTGGCAACAATGACGTATATATACCGAGGCTGTACAAATCCCATTATTTAACTATGATATTGGGTTAAAGCCTACGATGTAGTTAAAAAGTCATACTGACAGTTGTGTCTAGAGCATGATTTCATCCTTAAAATTTAGGGGGGCAATGCCCAACAGAACTTAAATCGTGTTTGTAAGCAGGCTAATTTTCCAGATTACTCCCGTTGTGAGTGGCGTTGGACGACGAGGGACACACAAGGACGAGTACAATTAATATGGTCTCTAAGTGTCAAGAGCTGAGAGAGAGGCCGTTCAATCCCATTAGACTATGCCCCGTCACCTTAATATCAGTTGGTATTAGATGTATATTAAATGGACGATGTCTTTATTATCGGTGACATCTCATTGGCTTGGTTGGTGAAGCGATCTGCCTCGTGAATGAGCTGATCTCCTTGTTGTGGCGTGATGGGCTGAATATTAATAGTGACTCCCCGTCGAATCTGAAATTCCGTGTGGTGTTGTCAGACTGGACTCTTTGTACAGGTCACTGAACATGGTCTCGTCATAATCAACATTTGTGATGGGCGATGTTCCCTCAAATTGTTTGTTTTGTCACTCAGTTCAGTTCGGCCAACAGTGAATGTTTCGAGTCGTTAACATTGATAGCAATTAATGTATCTACACTGAAGATGAATGTTTAAAGCTGTAAACAGTGGTAGCAAATAATGTATATATACATGTACTGTCGACGAATGTTTAGAGTTTTAAACAGTGATAGCAATTAATGTATTTATACTGAGAAATACTTAAGAAGCTTAATGAAGAACTGAACAAATGTTATCTCGCTGTTAGCAATTAATGT
>JARFOD010020399.1:954-11002 GCA_031763545.1 Mopalia muscosa
AGTTTGCATCTCGCCTTCATACATTTTGAGGACCTGCCTAACACTGTTACAGGGCCATTGTGGTATTTTCTTCTGGGAGCTAAGTCTAGCCCTCCTGTGGCTATCATCCTTACTAAAGAGTAACCGTGTGTTCATGGATCTCGTTGGGCAACGAAAGGTGATTAGCTGTTATCCTGATCAAGCCACGCGAACGTATGGTCGGGGACTCGAGAGAAATCGTGGATGGACACAGCACGAACATTGTTTTGAAGTACACGTGTATTTCACTTGTATGACGACGGAGTGTCCACTTTACACTGTACACAGCGGGGAGGAAATCTCGTAAAAACCACCCGATTGCCAGAGCCACAATATACCTGATGGTCGAAAGGCGGACTCGAACCCGTGCACGGTAAATCGAAGCATGTTCGGGAAGCGCACTCGCTGCCACGGCCGCGGGTGTGTCTATCCAGAGAACAATTTGACATTTTGTCACGAAACTAGATATGTTATTATGCAATTTTACCTTCGAGAGACTTTTGCCATTTTATTAGTTGATAAGACTTATACTCTTCTAAAACTTAATTAGCCTCTAAAAGAATGAATAGCTATTGTTAAGGTGGGGTATAAATAAAATGCTGTTTTTTTTATTCAGCTTTGAAAAGTTTTGAATCCACAGTTCCTCTCGCCCTTTGTCATTTACCGAATTCATCATTATATACGGCTATTAAATTGCACCTTTGTGCCTCCTCGGGTCAGTTGTTTGATTGGGGTAAAGGCTAGGTTGTTTCACCAGGCGTGCCAGCCCAACGAGTGATGTAAACCTCCCTCAACGTCACTGACAACACACGAAGGCAAGACAGGACACATGTCTCAACATTCTCGGCCATTTCCATACCTTAAATAACCTCTCACGTAATGCTGTTAATTTCAAGGGAGGTAACTCGTACAGATTTACTTTACCATTTCCACGTGTTTATTGCTTACGTCTGAATGCTATTCTTGCGTTGATATGATGACGTCAGTGGAGCTACATTATTTTAAAATACTCACAGCGGACGAAATTTGAATTATTTGCAAAAAGTCATAGAAACTATCGCTTATATAAGTTCATAGCAATGCGCAAAATCAGCGGCTACCACAGTGTGAGTTCATTATGTTTTTTTACTATTACCAGGCGTAGTTATAAACGTCGGAGCCCTTTGATAATTTATTAAAATATGACTAATTTGACTATACGACTGAAGCGAAACAAAAACAACATACAAGCTATCCCCAAGCCAAGGATGATGAGATAGCAGTAATAACAAGACTTCTAGCTAGTGTAATGTTAAACGTAACTTTGCCGCTATATGTAACTTGCCCAAGTTTAGTCTTTATTAAGTAATCATTACAGCTTAAGTGAGTCTTTGTCTGACTATAGCATTACCGTAAGCGTTAAGGTTACAGTAACGAAAAGTGAAAGTAAAGCTGTATGTTGATTCCGGGGAGATAACTCTTGTCTATCTTTAATTTTGAATACTCAAAGTATTGCCCCCTTATTTAAAGTGTATTTTGTTTTCTTTTCAGCCTTTTGCCTCATTCAACACTCATTGTAAAACTTCCCATGTAGCTGCAGTATTAAATCAGTTGAAGTTACATGGGTGTGTTTGGTTATCTGTCTGCTATTCCTTTCTGTGAGGAAGAGGCAGAACAGGAAGCTCCCTCCCAACCCTCCGTCTGGCCAGTTAATGTTTCTACTCAGTGAAGAAGTCAGACTGTATTTGTTTTTCATTGCAAACCTTCTACTATTTTAGGAATCAATGATCCACTAATAAAAAGGAAAGTATGCTGCAATTTGTAGTTGTTGCCTTGTTGGCCACACTCAGTTGATACTTGTTGGGGTAAATCAAAAGTTTTCCCTTCCTGTAAAGGTCTACTTGTATTTCATAGCAAACATTGTAGTTGCTTTAACAGTAAAAATGAAAACTTTCTCCATCCATTCACTGAAAAGCTTGAAAACAATACATGAAAGACAGACCCACCACAACTTTATATTAATATGATAATTTTATTCAACAACAGTTGGACTCACTCAACATTTCTAGTATGCAGCTTTTTAGTTTTTGAAAACTTTTAATTTATCTTTTTTATCAATCATTATCATAAAATATTTCATGATATTTGCCACTGACCTCAAAACATAGAATGTTAGCAGGTTTTTGATGGCAGAACAATGAAGAACTAGACCATACTCTAGCATGTATATTTCAACTTTCACAAAAAGTTGTTCATTCGAAGCTGACAATATGAACACAGATACATTTCTCATGTACAAAAAAATGACAACCAATCACAGCCAGCTTTCCTTAAAATAAATTACGACAATACACAATTCTTGTTCTTGTCCCGGTGTCGCTTACTTCGGCCAAACTTTTTTCTGCCTGATTTTGAGTTTGCCGCCGCAGCATTGTCAACATAAGATATCCGAGGTCCAGGACGCGGAGGTGGATAAAAATAGTCCTCAGAGTCACTGGAGCTTGAGCAGGTGCTGCACCAATCATCCTCTGGACACCCACCAGGGTACTGATCCTTAAAAGCTAATTCAGAACATGCCCTTTGGTAGGAGGGTTTAGCATTGCAGCCAACATCCCCATCCTGAAACTGTTTACTGGTCCAGGATCTCTCATCAAAGCTTCGACTCCGCGGGTAAGTCATTCCTTGGGTGGCATTTCCATTAGGATGGGCATAGCTTGGGTAAGAAATTGGGTTCATTTTTTCCTCATTATCACAAATGTCTCTGGGTGGTGACTGAGGTTGCCGTTTCGGAGATGCATTGTAATTGGCCATTGTCTTTGAGTCTACATATGTTGGTCTATTATTCACATTAAACGATCCGTTCGTTCTAAGCTGAGTCCTGGGCATATGTGGTACTTCGTATTGATGCCTTACAGCAACAGAGGGTTCATTTGGCAAGTCAAATGTAACACTTAAATTTTTCTCTGAGCCAGATTTACTCCGACTTTTGTTGGAACTGACAGTGCTTCTTCGGTCAGACCCAGGCGGGCTCGGAGTGTCTTTAGTTAAATCAGGCATAGAGAATTGGGATAAACGATGTTTCTTTTTTAAATCAGTAATATACATATTTTCAACCATTCCTTCCAAGTCCTTTTCAGTTTTCTTTGAAATATTACTAACAATGAATTGGTTGGCTTGATGAGAAAAATCTAAATGAGGAGACACAAAACTGTCAGGGCTAACATCACTCGATTGACTCTGACGGCTATAATCAGCCAAATTAGATATATTCTGACTGAGCCTGAACTGCTGCCTTAAATCTGCTGTAATCTGAGCATAAACTTGAGTTGGATTTGTGCCCGATGTAGGGGTGCTGGAACTTAGCTGTATATAAGTCGCATTTATATCTTGTAGATAGTCTTCGGGTCTACGTGGTGTTTGCGTTTGCATTGAGCCAGCCTGACTGCAAGATGCCGAGCAGTAAATAACACCATGTTTGGGCAAAAACGGTTGCCCTAGTAAGGACTTTTGGCAAGTGTGACATTTAAAACACTGAGCCGTAGCGTGCCAGTGCTGACCATCATGGGTCATCTGCCCTTCATCCACCCCGATATGTTCTCCACAGGTATCACAGAACTCAGAGAACATGCCTTCGAAACAGACACAACAGTAAGGGCGGCCTTCCTTCATGATGTAGCGTTCCCCACCTAACTGAGTATCACATTCAAAACAACAGAAATGTTTCATGTGCCAGCTTCTACCTTCAGCTTCTGTACACTCGTCCGCAAAGATTATCTGGAAAACACAATATGAGATATTATAAGAAAGAAGCATATGGTTTGATGGGATTTTACTTGTGTTTACTTCATTCATATTTTGGCTTCAATGGGTGAAGGAAATCAGCCTTCATGCCACTAGTATAAAAAAAGAGTAACCTAAAAAGTTAGAATCCAAAAAACCCACAACATCAAAAAGAAGCCCCGCTGTGATGTTTTTGTTTGGTGTCCAGGGGATTTTTTCACCCATAAGAAAAGATCTTATCTTTCAAAAGTCACTTTTACAGATCATATATTTTTTTGGCATCACATGATGTTGTGCCAGAACCACAATGATGCCACAGCAGATGGGCTTGGTGTTCACCCTAAAGCCTGCCACAGACAGGAGCTATCTGCTGAGGTAAAAGTCTTGCAAGGCTGTTTGCTCAGCACATAGCTTGTCATGTGCAGGAGTATTTTGATGAGTTTTCACACTCCTGAGACCCTGAGTAAAATGTCCAAGGTGAGGTGAAGGTGTTTGATAATTTTGGCCTCGCAAGGCCTCACAGTTTGCCAGGGTCATGAACTAGCTGCTGAGATGTAAAAAATCTCTGACCAATCAACGCGTCCTTACATTTTACTTGATTCCAAGCTGAAGAACTGGAATGATTTGGTGAGAAGAATGGTACTGGAAGAAAAATTGGTAGATTTTGGCCTGATTATCTTTATTTGTACAATGTATGTTTGTCTGAATTTTAGAATAGAGATGAACGACAGTGCTATGGGGTTCATGAATCTGATGATAGGGTCTAAATTGGACCAGACAGATTATAACATACCCAGACAGGGATATGAAGCTGGTCTTATCCAGGCATAAAATCAGATACTCGGTACTGTTTTCATTTGTCCGTTTCTGTGAAGTGTTTGGAGAACTGGTGAGCTTGACAGTTATTAAAGTGCCTGTGCATTACAATGGTGTTATATAGCTCGTGAGAGTCTTCCTCCTTCTCGTTTTTTTTGGTTGTTTTAATCTGAGAATACAATGTGTTTTCTAGTCCAACATGAGATCGTTTTTTGCCCCAAATGCCTTATCTCCGACTTATTACAATACTTTTCACAGAATTAGAGATAGTCGTTTACATGAAATTAAGTCTTTTTATTTCTGAAAGCAGCTGTAAAATGGAAATATTAAAGAGCTAAATCAAGCAATTTTCGTTCAACGCCACAGCATTTTTTGTTTGCAAATTGTTATAGCATCTGGCCAGTTCTTGGCTTCGCAAGATAGTTTGTCATTTCAATAGCCATTCAAGGCTAAAGCTTGCTGTTACATATCCCTTAAAATTGTAATCGTCCCGAGGCCAAAATTATCAAACATGTTAGATATTTTCCTCAGCCCCTCGCAAGTTTGAAAACTCCGCAAAAATACCCCTGCACACCATGAGTTATGTGCTGACCAAAAGGCCTCACGAGCCTTTGCAGCAAAACTCAACAAGATAGAACAATCATATGGCACATAAACAGATTGGTTTCTTGTTGCCCCTTTGTGCCAATGTACAACGGAAAACTCCCACAAAGATAATTACTGATTTGAAGAAAAAAAAAATCCATGGATGAAAGCAAAACCTTTAACTATAATGAATTGAAATGGGTGAAGTTTACCTCATCACATGCTGCACATCTCGGTTTTATCATCTCAGCGTGATGGCGTCCACAGTACAACTGGCCATCCTTATAGAAGTAGATGAGATCAACCAGCAGTTCTTCACAAGTCATACACACAAAACAGCTTGGGTGCCAGCAGTGACCGGATCCAGCCCGAGAGGCAAACACAGCGATATCACCACCAGCTATGCTGTCCTCACACTGTAACCAACAGAGACAGTTTTAATACCTAAACCATCAGACTATAACAAGAGGTTCTATACACAGGTTAAAAGCTCAGAGAATAAGCTCTGCCTACCTCCGATTGAAATGCAAATAACACCATATATGTATATGACAAACTGCAAACCCATGTTGGTCAAATATAATTTGTACAGGGATAATTTGGCAGCCAGTGTTTAACCTATTGATTGATGAATCAATATAAAGAATATGCTGAAAAGACTATGTTTCACTGATATGGTTGAGTACTATCAATTCCGTTTAGCATCATTGTCATGCTCACTCCATTGTCCAACCAAGAAGTCTATGTTATTGACAGCAGAAATTTACTTTGAAAGTAAAATTTATTTGTTTGTTTGTTTGTTTGATTGGTGTTTAACGTCGTACTCAAGGGTATTTCATTTATATGATGACGGACAAAAATACAGAACATCACAAACAAATCTGTTATTCTTTAGCTCTGAGAACATCAGGGCAACAGAGGAAAGTAAAATTTAAGGAAAATGGAACAGTTGCATGACAGTATTAGTATTTCATGTGATTTATTCATTCATTTGATTAGTATGATTGGTGGTACGTCATACTCAAGGGTATTTCACTTATATAACGACGGATTATCCACTTCACACAACTGTATTACGGTGGAAAACCGGAAGGAAATCTTGTAAAAACCACTCCGGCAATTTCTGGAGCCACAAGCTGTGACTCGCTCATTGACCTGATGGTCGACAGATGGACTCGATTGATGAACAAAAAAAATAACAACTGTTTGTCTTACTTTGTCTTGCACTGGTTTAAGTTAGGTTTTTAAAAACAAAAATTATATGTATGTAATGTAAGACCTTCATATGATCAGCCGATTGATTGTATAAACTCACCTTTTCACAAAGGACCCCTTCTAGTGTGAGAGGGATAGTTTTCACTGTCCCTCGTCCCAAAGCTTCTCGTTTCCGTTGACTACTGAACACTCGTAACTCATGTCTTTCATCATCATTCAAACTGTTGCAATATCGACTCTCATTATCATGAGGGGGCAACTGATGCAGCAGTTGTTTGATGCGATATTTCTCCCCAACACTGTTCATGTATGGTACTTTGGCATCTGGTAAAGCACTCATATATTGGTGTACCTGGAGAGTAAATGAGAAATATTGATTGATTGATTAGTGGTTCATGCCATGCTCAATATTATTTTACTAATATGACAGCAATGTTTTCTAACAGTTGACACTACTTCTCACAAATATACCTGTTGGTCAAAAGGTGGACTCGAACCATGAACGCTAAATCGAAGCATGTTCAGTTCAGGAAGCGCACTCGCTACCACTGAGCCACGGCCCCAGGTACAAATAAGACCTATGTACTAAATCTTAGAAAATAAAGTTATACATATAATTGCTACATACACTTCAAACAAACTGTCCTTAGCCATGGGGCAAAATGAGAAAAAATATTTTTTGTTTGTTTTACATCATGCTTAAGGGATTTATTTTAGATGATGTTTATGTCAGCTTATTCCAAAAGTAACATTGACTTATGACAGCATATCAGCACAATGGGTGAAGGAAGGCACCATTGGCAACAAACAAAGACAAATACAGGATGAAATACACAGACAGATGGGCTTTGTGTTGCCCATTAGCTATAAGAGCACCAGGGCAACAAGAAACTCCATCCCAACCCTCCACAATATTACAAAGAAAAGGGTTATATCGGGAAAAATATTCAAAATATCACCAATCAATCCCAAAAGAAAAGCAATAATAAAAACAAACAATCACAGAGAAATTGTTATCACTCAATGATTGGAGTTTTTGGACATTTCACTTATACAAATTCTTAATTTTATCAAGTTTTTGTAGGAAACCTGGACAAAATCTTGACAAGTTCACTCTGAGTTATTTGTAGCCACCAAATAAATTCTCTTACTATACAAGGTTGTCTGGCATTCACAAACCTTCAGCAATAATGATGGTTTGCAAATAGTGTCAGAGCCAATTTGACACGAGCCTCTTTCAACCAAGAAGGCAGTGGGTAATCTGAATATCCTGTAATCTATAATTGTTCTCAATGGATGTTTATAAATCTATTTTCCCTCTGATAGTCAGGAAATATTACATTACATCCATAAAAACTGCGACCACACACAGTTGATGGGCAATAATTTTCCATTAACAGATTTGCTCTCCACAATTACTCTGTAATAAGTCATCAAACTTAATTTTTGTAATCCAATACGAAAGCTAAGCCAAAGACCTGTCTCCTAAGCACACACTGTCAAAGACAAGCCGTGAAATTCGCTTATTCAATGTCTGAATTAACAACTTGACTGCAAGATAAAGTTCCAATAACCATGGCGACGTAAACCACTAAAGCATGTTTATTTAATAAGGCCCTCCGATACTTCCACAAAATCAATCTGAAAATCAGAGAAAAGCTTTCCTTGTAATAGACTTGTTGAGGACTTGACTTGGGAAGAATGAAGCATGGTGCCAGCCGGTTGTATTTGCTCTCTGGCTCACCGGACAAGCGCCCAATTCACACAATTAAGTCCGGGTGCTTTTAGTCCACAAGGAATCTCAGATCTACAGTTAAGCTGTCTTTCTGATTTAACATTCCAACGGAATTAGATTATAGCTCAATGAGCATTCGTTCATAATGAAAGTGAACTACCCCAGATTGCACTGGCCAGGTTATTAACCTGTTACGCAATACTGTGACTTCAAAACACAGCTGTACACTTGTCAACTGTTATTGTATTTTCAGCACTTAAACTCTCAAGACTCTGTTGTAAATGGAGATAAAATTTAATTAACATTGAAGAGCAGAGAAAATATTCTTCAATTGACCCATGCAAGTCATTGACATGTTCTTTAATGAAGACTGAATTTAGAGCCGGTGAATCAAATCAATGCTGGCATCTACAATGACATGTAATTTGCAGCATCTGACTGTTTGTTTTGCTAGGAATGGATGTCACCCGTAAATGTATTGGAATGTTGGATGTTCAATTTGAAGAATACTGATGACCAGATTATTAGCTAATGTATAGATATTAGGACTGGAGCCATTTGGATTCAAACTGCAGACAAAACTAAGTGTGAATGTGTGTTCCTCCCCCTTCACTGGGTAGCCGTGATTGTTTTGTTTGTTTGATTGGTGTTTAATGTCGTACTTAAGGGTAGTTCACTTATATGACGATGGATTGTCCACTTTACACAGCTTTATTACGATGGGAAACAGGGAGGAAACCTCGTAAAAACCACCCCCGCAATTGCCTGATCCACAACATGTGACTCGCTCATATATCTAATGGTCGAAAGGCTAGGGGAAACCACAAGGCGGACCCGTTTGTGATGTCTTTGAATTGAGTCGTTTCATTGCTTTTGATTGAGGACAAGAAAGGTTTCAGTGTTTAGTTTGTTTGATTGATTGATTGATTGATGTTTTACACCATGCCTAAGGGTATTTCGCTTATATGATGGCAGTGTATTCCAACAATAATTGACATTAGCAAAACCAACATGTGAAGCTGTTCCATAATGGTGGAAAGTACATTTTCCTTCAGTGCTGAATAAAGACAGCATTGCTATACTCCTCAAGCAAACTGCCCTCAGCCAGAGGGTATTTTTGTTTGAGCCACATTTACATTTAGGTTCTATACAGTCATTTGAAATAATTGACATGTTCTCTGTTGTTAATCTACATTGGTGATTCATTGAAGGTCCAAAACATAATTCTTTATTTCTTTATTTATTTATCCGATGTTGGATCAACTGGATTTAATCCCAATTACAGATCATTGGCCAGCATGATTGTGGGAGGAACACTGGGTAGTAAATTAACCCAGAAATACCAACCCACATAGGTTCTCGTATTCGAACCCGCAACCCCAGAGGTGAGGGGGATATGTGGGCCAGAGGCATACCTCACTAGAGCATACACTCTAGACCACTCCGCCGTGGAGGCCTCACTGTGACTAATAACTGACTAAATATGGTCAAAATAACAGTGCTCAGACATAAGAGCAACTTTTACGAAGGATTGATTAATTTGTGTTCAATATCATGATTTATGAGTGTTTTACCTAAATGATGTGCTCCAACAGTGTTTGGTTGTTTGTTTCATTGGACTTTTTACTCAAGGTTATTCCACTAATATGATGCTGTGCTAGAAACAGATGAAACAGATTGGCTTCATGTTAATCTTAAGCTGTGAGAGCACCAGGATTCTCTTTCCCAGCTGCCCACCTCTAACAGGGAACATTCAGGCTAACAAAAAAAAAAAAACGTATTTTGTTCGGTTTGTTTGGTGTTTAACGTAGTACTCAAGGGTATTTCACTTATATGACGACGGACACAAATCTGCTTCCCGTTACCCTTTAGCTCTGCGAACACCAGGGCAACAGAAAGCAACCTCTTTTCTCGCCTCTT
>JARFOD010020410.1:0-11002 GCA_031763545.1 Mopalia muscosa
TGTTATTTTGCATATGCATGTCAAACAAGAATTAATGATTTTGAATGCCAGACTCTTTGAAAGTACACCACTGTCATGTAAGTGAAATGTCTATGAGTGAGTCACATGATGTGGCTCCGGCAACCACCGGGGCTGGTTTTTATGAGGTTTCCTCCCAGTTTTCAACCATAATAAGGCAAGGAACTGTGTGAACTAGACAATCTGTTGTCATATAAGTGAAATACCCTGGAGTACGACATTAAACACCCATCATTTAATCAACCAGATGAACGTATTCATGTATCGTACCTGAAGGCCTGTGGTTTAGTCGTTAGTCTGTCTCCTAATCCTACCTGTATGGACTGTTCACAGGTATTCGTTGACCTGTCAACCATCTTGTATATGAATGTAGAGCGTTGTGACCCCAATCTAACAAACAAACATTGACTCCAAGATTTTTGTTTTAAGCATAGAAAAAGATTTTGTCCGACATTTTTTAAATTTTGTCCTGCAGGTCATTAAAAACAATATTAAATTAACTTTTACTGGACAGCCTTAGTTTTTATGGGACATGTACTGCAAATGTATAAAAAAAAATATGTACACGCTGCCATGGTCATAACTGATATATGGTTTTATCACACACATTTACCATGCACGTAGAGATATTATTGACATGTTGATATTATTTAACCACTCTACTGAGCCCTCTATCCTCTGTCTTTAAGCTGATAATAACAGTATTTTTTGTGGAGTTTATCCCAGAAATCCAATCATTCGCTTCATTTAAGATCCAGGTTATTTTTTAATGACACGGTTATTCTCAGTTCATCAGCAAATGATTTTTTGATGGTTTTAGGAAAATTAGTGTTTCTTGTGTGATGATTAAGGAATAATGAGAGAGCAGTGGTTTGACAGTCTCCCTGGCCTGGAGACAAATACACTGTGCAGGCAGCCAGTCCACGGGGCCTTTCATTACTCCAGGGAAAATAGAAGATGAGCAAAAAAATAGCAATATGCTGTCCTTCATGATCCAAGTGCAGACGTAGGCTTTAACTGAACTGTTGAGCTAAAATGATTAGGGAGAATAAAAGCCACGCATATAATTTGAATTTTTGTGCATTTTGAGTTTTAATGGGATTTAATTCAAATTTAATGGTAATGTTAATGCAAAATTTACTTTGACAGTAAAAGTGAATCTAAAACAATTAGCAATAAATAACAGGGATGGAAATATATATACATTTTCAGGATATATCCCCATAATATCTGGTAAAAGTTGAGACTGTCCCATGAAATTTCCCAGAAATTAGCAGTGTGTTAAAAGGCTTACATGGCAAAATTGAACAATGTCTGACCAATATTTTAAACACTTCCAACCTTCATAGAATAAAACATGGTTTGAAATTAGGAGGGACATTTGTATCTGTTATTGTGAATTCAAGCTGTGAATTTGATCAGTTTGTAACATCAAAAAGTCATTAAATTTTGAATGTTTATTCAGTTATCATTTATAGCTGGCTCTTTTTGCTATCCCGGAGGAGGTATCAATACTATAATGAAATGTTCATGGTTGCCCTGGTTAGTGATTTATGGTCATAGAAGTTGTAGTATAAGATGACTGTTATATAAAAAAAATTTAAAAAAAAAATGCAATACGATTTTGATCTGTCTTACAACACACTGTCGATGTTTAAATTATGTGTTTTCTGCATGTCAGTGTGCAAAGTATTTATTAATCGCCGAATATAGTCGCATGAATAGTATGTGTATGGCAATGGCTCTGGTTCCTCCAGTCATATCCTCTGAAAGAGAACCATTGAAAGGCCTTCGGTTAGCAGATAAATCATTAAACAGACTGGTTAGATGATGGATGATTAGGGAATTCACAAAGGGCTTAGACCACAACAGTATCAACTCTCTAGTGTTTTGTTTGCTTTGGGCAATCTATGTCTTTAAAGGAATTCTGTTTGTCACACACCCTGTCACTTTTACATTGTTGATACCTGCGCTATCATTGGTCATCCGTTACACAGTATCCGTCAATTACTCCATGTACATGCGTGAATAGTTGGATCATTCAAGTAATACTATTCCAGAAATAGGTCAACAGTTGGCCTATTTATTTTGTCCCACCTTTGGCTCAATTGGAGGATTTCTTAAAATGGCGATACAATTTTTTCTAATGCCTTGTTTAATTATGGTGCCGTCTCTTAATTTATATACATTGTAAAAATTTATTTGTCCTGCAAAGTTCCCCAGAATTTAACTTAGTGTTAAATGACCTGCAGGACAAAATTGGAAAAATGTCTGCAAAATGTTTTTAATATTTCCGCTCCCTGAATATTCAGCTGTTTCATGCGATTTCAGCGCCAGGGTGGTCCAAAAGAGCTTCCTGTTGCCCTGGTGCTCTCGGGGTCAACATAAAGCTTATCTATTGATGATCTCTTTGTTCAGTGCATCTTGTGATTGTCCTTTCTTGTCATTATTTGTTTGTAATTGGCCAATGGATGGCATCCAGAGTTAGTGGTTTCCTCCACTCATTGGGCAGATACATCCTCGTATGAGAGAAATAACCTTGAGCATATAGCCTAAAACCTCATCAAACAAATTTGCTATCCTGTCGCTTTTAAAGCTCAGATGCCACAGGATGTAGATCTGTTCTGATATCTTGGAGTCTTGTAATTAACCTGTCTTGTCTTTAACTGTTGCCAGTTACGTCTAGGATGGTCTCCATCATACAAGTGGGCCCGTGGCCTTGGCTTAGTGGTAGCGTGTGCCCTTCCTAATTCTTATCTATCATTCACTAGGTCAAGTCCGTCTGTCGACCATCAGTTATATAAGTGAGTTACGAGATGTGGCTCCAGCCATTTTACGAACTTTCCTCTCGGTTTTCCACTGTAAGAAACCAAGGAACAGTGTAAAGTGGACAATCTGTCGTCATATAAGTGAAATACCCTTCAGTATGACATTAAACCCCAATCAAACAAACAAACAAACAAACAAACAAAACCATCATACAAGTGAAAAAAAAACAAATAAATCAAGCATTCAATTTAATTTATTTTGTTTTAAAGTACCATATAATAATCAATTTCTCAATTCAGGCAAAATTTTATTTACAAATAAAATGCACACACCTTTGTTGAGTTGAAAGCTCGAATATTGAATTTGTTCAATAAATAACTTTGGGTGACAAAACTAAAACTCTAAGGCTTGGGTATTTCCTGTTATATTGACCAGCAGCCTCTTGGCTACCTGGTGATAAATTTAATTGTATCGTTTGATCTATAAGAAATTGATCCCTTGTTTTACAGGTACGTTAATAATTAATCATATTGGTTAGCCACTTCAACGATTGATTACTCCCTGTCAGTCAGCCTCAAGTATGAGTAATCTTTCCTATTACTCGTCTGGGGTCTTTGTCCTGGTTCACACTTAGCTGTACAATACTTTTAGAAGCATTTGAAGGTATCTGTTCATTCTACACCCCTGAAAACACCATACATCCATGCCCACTCAAACTAAGCTCATTGTTACACGGTGGTACATCATATTCTTAAGTTATAGTAAACATAAATGATAACTGGGAACCTGCGTGAGTAGATAAGGTGTACATGTAAATACAATTTATGAAATATTTTGTTCATTCTGAGTGGGCAGCAAAACCATACTTCAATGGTTTAATTGGAATTACCATGCCTTGGAAAGAAATTTTAGAAAACAGTGTATGGGCCATATGTATGATTTGGAGAAAAATTTATGGTCTTACATATTGTGACATAACAAGGTATTTTATGGATATATAACTTCTGGGTTGTTTTATCCATAAAAAAACCTTGTTATGTTACTATCCCAGCTTCTAAATGCCTCTCACAGAAGTTACATATTGCGTTTGTAAGAAATAAAACATTCTATCCAGTAGTACGATCATAATTCGACTAAAACACAATGTCTTAGAGATAAATTTTAAAATATTGCATGGGCCGTATGTGGGATTTTGAGAGAAATTTGTGATTTGAAAATTTTTTGTTCATGAAATTTCAACATTTTATCCTGGATTGGTGATGCTTATGATAATTGTGTTAGGGCTAGATTTGTTACTCCTCTGGGTAACTCAAGTATGAAAGCCTTTTCACACCATGTCGTTTCTGATTTTTTATTACATAATATTCAATAAATATTCTTCAAAATTATTTCAAAATATTAGTTCTCGATTAATTAAGAGCTGTAAGGTCAGTGTGGCAATTATCATGAACATGTATTGAATGAAGGTCCATGTTATAGAGGCAGAAGCAAAATGGCAGGAACAGTCAACCATACATATTAGTTACAAACTTGGGATTATGATATCTATCTTCATGCTCCAAACTTCATTTTCCATAACTCCTGAGCCCTTTTCAGCTTTAACCATCGGCCTGCGGCTCAGTGGTAGCGAGTGCGCTTCCTGAACCGAACATGCTTCGATTTACTCTCGGTCCCCCCCCCCCCCCCTCCTGCATGTCAAAGTTTCTTAACAACGGGAGTCCATATGAAGCAATTATTCAATTCAGGGTGTCCAAAGGACTATTGGACACCCCTCTGCCTTAGCTCTTTCATTCAACCATCTGCTTAGATTAATGAGTAGCATTTTTGATTATCTTAAAGAAATCTTTTGAATCAAAATCGTCTTAGAATTTTCAGTTTCGTGTATTTTGTTAGCATTTTACAAGTTATTAACCAAACAGCATACTGTTAATAAATGTAGGACTGTACACACATTTCACCTTGGTATTTGAGTTATGTAAAAGTACGACATCTTTGATTGTAGACTGAGCTGTCATAACTCCTCGTCCACTGATTATACTCTTTTGTAATCACAAATTGGAGCCAATACAGACTGTTACACTATTAATAATTCAGAATGATGACACACTGGAGGAAAAGTCTACAAAGTTTGTTGATCCGCTGACATATTTTTTTCAAAATTTTTTTCTATTACAGTAAAGTTCAAACGTTTAATTTATGGTTCATTATTTATGTAAATAGTCTTAACATTTTTTTAGTTAGAAGATGATTTTAAAAAAGTGTTTTGAATGACTCACATTCAAAACATGGTAAAAATATTTAAATTTCTTTAGAGTTTTTATTGACCTGTATTTAAAATTTGTTTAAAAATTGTTGGATCGATGTATGACCATGTAATGTGTTTTAAATGAAGATGATGGAGTGAAAAGAAGGGAAAATGTTATTGCTTAATAATGAAGTATTTAGACCAAACCTCAGTAAAGAGTTGCACATTTTATTTTTTGGGGGGACAAAAAAATTCAGATGAATAAAACATGTATTTTAACAAACAGGAAACAGCAAAGACTTGGTAGATTTGTTTCATTGCTGGGAAATTTTGTATTTTTGTCATTAACTTACAGGAGAGTTTGTATTCAATATAATGATAAGTTATTCAACAGATCAACTCCCTATATTGCAATATCTACTCTACAAACATGTTTATATCAGAGAATAGATACATTTACACAACATAGCAGTGAGCTAGGCAACTATTTCAAACTACATACATGTACTACATTATTAGTTATGAAAAGAGTTTATTAATGGGATCATTCAGGAGTAATGTTTATCTTTTTTATATTATTTTGTGGTTTACTTGTAATTTATATTGACACGTTCAGAAGCACACCTAAAACCACAATAGTGAGATGAGTAATTAGCTACCAAGGTTACCAGGTGGGTTTTCTCGTTAGCCAGCTCAGGTGTTTAATATGTTATACTTAACCCAAGAATTGCTGAGGTATTGCCAAGTAAACCAAACATGTAGCGAGTCTTTGATCTGAGGCCAAACTATACAGAGAGAATTTTAAGCACATAATTCTACAATCAAATCATCAATGGTGTATAAGGTAGAAAAAAAAAACACTCAAATATGAAATATGTACAGTAAGTGATTGTTTGTTAAATTAATAGAATTTTACACCATTCTTGAGGTACATGTAACTTTACTCATATGACAGCGTGTCAACCCATGTAACTTTACTCATATGACGGCGTGTCAACCCATGTAACTTTACTCATATGACGGCGTGTCAACCCATGTAACTTTAATAATATGACGGCGTGTCAACCCATGTTACTTTACTCATATGACGGCGTGTCAACCCATGGTGATAGAACCCACCCTTCAGGTTGCTAAACGCATCAATAGCAAGACACGACAGTAACACAATAGACACCACAATGACTTGCTCCACGCCCTGACAGTACCAGGTCAATAGCTCACGCCATAGTTTATAGCAACATAGTTTAAGCTAAAGGCCTGTCTATAATTTTAGAAATCTGCCCTCAAATGAAAGGTGGAATTGGACTGTCCACAGATTTCTTAAAATAATTTAAATTATGATAAGACATTCTGAATTTTAAAATTGTAAAATTTTGAATTTGGACACACAGAATATCTCAGACTAGGGATTTCTGCTAGACAGATTTACAATCCTAGCTAAGGCACTGGGAAGAGAAGCAAATTCTTTATATCATTTGTTCCTGGAAAAGTACTATATGCTACTTAATCCGAAATTAAAGAAAGATAAATTTGAAACATAGATTATCACTTTGGGACTGTCTGATCTGGAGTGCAAGCGGTATAGACTTCTCTGACTTCTGTTGGAAAGATACCCTAAATCATCTCAAACTTCGTCTATAAAAAATCCTAACTTTTTTGCTTGTTGTGACAATATTACAGCATGTGATCAGGGTAATTTTTGTTTTCTGACAAATGTTGATGCTCTCTAACTAAAAAATTCATCATACAATTTCCGAGGGTAAAGAGGGCCCTTCTTGCTGGCCTGGTGCTCTCAGTGATTACAGGCAACATGAAGCCGATCTGTTTGTGGTGTCTGTGATATTGCTTCTTGTGATATTCCTGTTTTTGAACCGGTGCTGTCTTTTCTTTGGTTATTGGCAGTGGGTTTCCTTCTGCTTCAATTAACCTTCACAGGTTCGAGTCCGCCTTTCGACCATCAGGTATATGAGCGAGTCACATGTTGTGGCTCCGGCAACGAGGTTTCCTCTCGGTTTTCCACCATAATAAGGCTGTGTACAGTGTGAAGTGGACAATCTGTCGTGATATAAGTGAAATACCCTTGAGTATGAAGTTAAACACTTAACAAACAAACAAACACAACCCCTCGAATTAGTTGGCGATCAATCCGATCGATCACCTGTCAATCCACTAAAGCATGGCTTCCTACACTAATCCATCATTTAATCCATCAGCTTAGGGCATTCAGCTTTTACCTACATGCTAAAATTAGCCCACTGCTTTAATCAATGATTAATTGTTGTTTTCCTGTAACTGATTTCTGATTATTGACCACCCTCCCCATTGAGGCCGAAGCGATTACTGAAAATAAGGGAAGATTAATGACTGCATGTTTTCCCACGGCCTTTTTCGGAAGTCCTCTTTGAATATTGCATACTTAATGAACTGGTACACTTAACCCATAACTGTCCTTAACTATAGGCCTTATTTATTTTTACCTTTACCTGATTGTTCAATGGTCAACGGCTTTTAGGCCTTGCTCATTGGAAGTGGTTGCAAAATGGTATATCTTTGGCAGCTATTTCTAAATTTAGAAAGGGGGAGATTTGATTGCGGTCAGTGTACTGTATTGGGTGGGGTATTGGGCCAGGTTTGCATCATGTCCAGTCCTCTTTGGGGCAAAGAAGGAATCCAGTTCTAAGAACAGGTCAATGTACAAAGAATATGAGTGGCATACCTAAACCTAAAGTATATAGTGTATTATAGGTAGGATTAGAAATCTTCCTCTCACAAATCCCTATTTTGACTATCAGCTTTCCTATCTTTCAAAAGTTAAACTTTAGAATTTCGTCCAGTCTTTTTAACCATTTTTAGAAATCTGGTCTCCAGTTAAGACTATGCTTATTTGCTTAAAGTATATGTATGTCATTATACTAAATTAACAGCAATGAATTACCATTACTGTAATGGGTTTTTAAAGTGTTCATATATATCACTTATAGTTTTACAATTTCTAGACTGTGAGATGATTTATTGGTTTTGATTTGAACAATACCTCATGTGATTTTTATATAAATTATTATGTATCACAATGTCATATATCTGTCAATGGATTTTCTTATACTTTTATATCAAGGGGATGTTTCTACTTTACGATCATAACATTTTTTCACATTTTTTTTTTTTTTTACATTTCACAAGTTTAGGTCTATCTTCTTTTTATACAAAATGTGTAATAATTCAGGGATGGAAATAAAGCGATTACAGATATCAATTGTGTGAAATTTCTCAGTTTAAGAATCATAGATCAAACCTACAGCTTGATTTTAAAATAATCATTCTAAATATGTTTCCTTTTTTTGAAACAAGGGAATTACAGATCATAGACATAATTGTGTGAACTTTCTTGGTTACAAAATCATAGATCAGATTTACAGCTTGCTTTCAAAATAATCGTTCTAAATATGTTTCCTTTCTTTTAAACAAAAAGGCGAACACAGGTAAAGTTACTTGTATGAGTGCAAAAAGGTTTCTTACTTGTTTATCATAGTGGTCATTAGGGATGTCTATATACATTAACTCAGAACCGGAAGATCATTTCAGGTGCAATGGCCTTTTATGCATAAATTCTGGGGCACATTTATCTGCTTTGTATATCATATATCCCTGCCAGAGATATAATGGCGGTTAAAGTATCCTTGGCCTGTTCAAGTGTTAATTGTTTTTTTGGACAATTTTTCTGTCATTATGGATTTCCGTTTTGTACATTGTAATGGTAATTGATCGTTGGCAGAAAACCGGGTGCCCATTACTGCTGTTAACTGGGCCTCCATGCATGCCACCTGGTAGAACTACTAGCGAGCTGGATTCAGGTAAAACACCTAATTACATGTATTGTTTTTTTTTTTGTTTTTGTTTTTGTTTTGTTTTTTTTGATAATATACAATTATCCCACATAACTTTTTTTTTTCTAATCAAAATATCAGCCTCTTCTTTACCACTAAACGTTTAAAGACATGCTTCATACTTTTTTCAAGTTTTAGGCCTTTGCTGACTTAGTTTTTATAAGCATCTGTCTTCTCTCTCCATTATGATCTAGCCTAGGACTCGGTGTCACTCTGATATCCATGCCTTTGCTGTTGGGAAGAACTGACACCAAATGGAGTCTTCTCATGGTTATGCAAACTTATTGTAAGAGGACAGACTTATAAGTTTCCCAAATTGTTAGCACTGTTCATCTAAATTTGCATTTTGCTACTGATATTGATAACTTTTGTTTAAAATGAAGTTTGTATTAATCAATTTTGCTTTATTTTTCTTAAATGCACATTTATGTATATTGAAGAATCAGCATAGTAGAGACAAATACAAATTTTAGAGGACCGATTTTATGGTTCTGGCAAAGAAGATTTTATATGTACCACTGGCCTGGATATCAGTGTATGAACTTCACTTCCTGGTTATGCCACAGTTCTCTCAAAAAAAATTGAAATCCAGTTTTATATTGACTTGATTATTAGGTGATCTACGGTAACAGTCTTACCTGGCCCTTGTACAGGTGTGTCTGGAGTGGTCGGCTACCTCCACTCCCCAGATCACCCCAGTTCTAGCACCCCTTTGTCCCACATTATTTACAGTAGCTAGTGAGAACATTTCGCTGCAGGTCGATTGACTCTCAAACAAAAAACAGCAAACATTTCCCGGAAATTGAATGAGCAAATAACAGTAATCACCTTTAGCTTTCTACATTAGATTACTTTCTATACCCCTGATTAAAAACTCTTCACAAATTATTGACTAGAAACTCTCTGACTGAAAAGAGTTTGCTTTACGGTCATTCTTGCATGACTGCCTTTTCCATGCTGATTGGGTAGATCATCCACAACAAAGGCAACAATAAATACATATATACATGTATACGCAAAGTCTAAAATAACCGAATGTGTATTGTAAATTTTGAAGAATTGAAGAGAGAAAAAATTGCTAGCCTCCTTTACACATGTATGTGAACAAGTTTTCCACTTGTTCATGTCATACTCAGTTGAATGATAATTTTAAAAAATGTCGACAATTTTAAGTTTTGTTCAAATTTAATTTCTTTAAAAGTTAAGTTTTGTAAATTTAAACAGGAAACTTAATTAAAATTTCTGTAGTATTAGCCTTATCAAGTCACACTTTTAAGTTCTTTCAAATATCCCTTTCTTACTTTCTGAGCAGGGATTTTCAATGTCATGCAGCAAACTGAAAGCCATTTTTGTCTTTCTTGTTTGTGTGTTTATTGAGATCATGTGAATGAACTTGGTATCGAAGCAGTAAGAATAAATGTTGGTATCTTCACAGTGAGGTAATGAATCATCCACTCAAACTGCCGACTTACAGGCTCCTGTAAACATCAGGTAATCTACACTGCACTTTGATTGGCTGAGTTCTGTCATGTGATCTATCATCAGGGTTATTGCACTTGTTCTAGCCAGTGGGAGAGATTCTCAGAATGTTTGCAGATTTTTTTAACCTTACTGATTCTAGTATGTCAGGCAGTTGTTATTACAGAAAACCAACCTAGTTTCACTTATGTAGTAATACGGTTTCCCTTTGTTCTTATTATAACTTACAATCCATTTGTATATTAAATATTTAGCTACTTTATTAAAACAAGAATTTTAACTGCTGTTCAGTATACTAAATAAAATCGTTCACATGGTTGTGATGTCACTCGTGATCCATGAAATATAATGAGTTTGTTTAATTGATGTTTTAAACCCGTTAATTAAGATTACAAACATGCTGGTTAGATTGACAGGAGAGTTTCTGGAATTCTAAAAAGAATATTTGCTACCAAAATATTTAAAGCCCAAATTGATTTTTAAGATAATACCAGAGTAGTTTTACTTCGAAGAACTAAAGACTCATTTTTACTTCAATACTTCAAACGCTTTATTTTACCATCATAGGGAAAGTGTAAATGTTAATTACCATTGACAGTAAGTCTTT
>JARFOD010020421.1:0-24559 GCA_031763545.1 Mopalia muscosa
GAAGGCATATGTTTTGTTTTGACAGGGTATTATAAAGGTATATGTTTTGTTTTGACAGGGTGTTAAGATATATGTTTTGATTTGACAGGGTGTTAAGGTATATGTTTATTTTTAACAGGGTGTAAAGGTATGTATTTTGATTTGACAGGATGTTAAGGTATATTTTTTGTTTTGACAGGGTGTACATGTATATGTTTTGTTTTGACAGGGTGTAAAGGTATATGTCTTGTTTTGACAGGGTGTAAAGGTATATCAGTATTTTCGTTATTTTGGGACAAAAATTATTCATGTAAAGATATATGTTTTGTTTTGACAGAGTGTAACGGTATATGTTTTATTTTGACAGGGTGTAAAGGTATATGACATGAGCTCCAGAACTAGAATCACGCACATTGCCAAGGATCACAGGTTGTTCCCCTTTAATATCTCACTAGACAACTACCAATCACTGTTAAAATACCCTATTTGATTGAAATAAAATAAAATATTTCGTGAGGCAATAAATTGTCCTGTAGACTTTATACTCCCAGTATTTGTCTAGCACCTCCATCCATGAATTAGAGGTAAGCATGTCAACCTACGGACCCTTCTTCCCTATACTGATCACATGTTCAAGTTTGTTCGTCCACTTCAGATATGTGAAAGAGTCTCATGATGTGGCTCCGGCATTTGCAGGGATGGTTTTTACAGGGTTTCCTCTCGGGTTTCCACTGTATTTAAATCAGAAAAAGTGTGAAATTAACAATCCTTCTTTGTTAATATTAATTACTCTTGAGTACAACGTTAGACCCCAATCAAACATATGAGTAATATTGGCTTTCTGGATGATATTTAAATTTATATGAAGTAAGAAATCAAATATCAAATTGTTTAGTGGTCCCGTATGGGATTTGTTACTGGTCAATCCTGGAACCCGGTTTCTTTTATTTAAGTTTTATGTTTTACTTCTTTTTATTGTTGAGGATAAAAAACTGTCTAAAACTTTTATCTCACAAAATATTACTTCCATATCAGTAGCAGCCTAATTTACTGGTAGACACATACTGTTAATGTTCCAGCCATCGTTCAGATATGTACAGATGTAATATGTGCTGGAAAGATGAAAGAACACTTTTGATTGGATGGGCAGATGGAGTCAAGGTATTTATTTTCTATCCTTTTATTGTTTAGTGACTTACCTGTATGTCAAATTCAAACACATGTTTCCTCATCTTACATGTACCAAAATGTCTTTTGATAGTGGTTTGATCCACACAAAGATTGTCAAGGACTCAAGGCTCATAAAAAAAAAATGGTGTTCAAGAAATCTGAGTTAATATTAATTTTTGTATGTCACACATATTTTTAAAATAATCGTTTTAGATCACACTTTATAATATTTTCATTCCTACCCAAGCCGACTGGTATATAGGAAAGACTCAATAATCAAGTATTAAATGATTTACTTGCCTACCTTTTTGTTACCATGGTTACCAGGTGTGTATTGTAAAGGAGAGAGCTGCTGATGATGTGAGAGACTTACCAAGTAGATATGTTGAAATAAGTAAGTTCAATGATATCTACTGCAGGGTAATAATGTTAACAACTTGATACTCTAACACTATTACACAGTAGATTTACAAAAGAAAACATTTTGAGTGTTTTGTATTAAATGGAATATCTCTGGCACAGAAAGACAAAGTCTGGTTTCTGACTCTAGTTGTAATGTTATTATATTTTGTGAATAATCCTTTATTTTTATCTTATATCCAATGAAGCTGATGTCAATTTGTCTACAATCATCCTGAAGGGAATAACATCTTTTTTTGGTGTGTAAAAAAATATCACTTAATCATTTTGTAATTTCAGCTGCCATGTTTAAGGTAGATACCTTCATTTGTGGCCTTTCACCCCTGGGAGATAACCTGGTTATTTTGACCTATGATAAGGAAGTCCCATTAGAGGTATATATTGTATATGTTTTGAATCAGCTACTGGGAGTTTTATTACAAAGTTTTGTCTCGTTTTACCGCCAAATTTTTAAGATAGGCAGAGGGAGAAGTGGACAATCTGTCTTCTTATAAGTGAAATACCTCTTTATTGTATGCCCCTAATCTTGTGTCACTGATTTGTGTTGAACATAGCCATGTGGACATATTCCTTTACCAGTGGGTTTGTACATCATTTAATTAAACAAAGAACTGTGGTGTTTGCTGAGTACAAATAAAGAATGTCAAATAACTGTGGGGATCATTCATTCTGCAATCAAACATTGAACACCTACATGTACCTGACTATACTGAGTTTTAATGCCATTATAGCACTGCCCTCAAACACCGCTCACATAATGTTGTAGATTTCTATGCTAAATCGGCTAAACTGGTACTTGTTGTTGTGTTTTCTAAAGGGAGGTAAGCCAATAGCTAATCGTCCTCACTTGATGGTTGTTGAACCTCACATGGAGTATCATACTGAACTGTCAAACGACGCCCTCTCTATCAGAGGGTTCACTGAGTACAGATGCAATGACTATCACCTAGGTTAGTTGAATTTAATTATGTTTCTTATCAAATGTAGAGAACAAAATTATCACTTCCCTTCACCAGGTTTCAAACCAACAGGGATTCAGAGATATCTGGAAGAACAGTCATGATTTTTAGCAACGCATTATTGGTTGTGAATGTTTTTCACAAGGACATCAAGTTAGTTTGTACTGAATTTTTAACAGCATAAGCATAATTACACAATCATCAAACATGAACAACTTTTCTGTAACATGTTAAACACCAAGTAAATGAATAAATGGCTCGAAATAAATTATCCGAAAATGCAAAGAACCAAATGGGCAAGTATTCACTTTGATTCCTAGGGTGAATGTGGCTGTTGTCTTTGTTTCCATCCCCTGGCAATACAATGGATAACATCATAATTTATAAAAATATAATATACTGTATTATTTATTATCCATATCATAAGTAACATTTCTCACTTTCTTCCGCTTTCCTTCTAAGACAGACTTAAACACTAATTATGCAAACTGTAATCAATTATCTATTCATTCAACCAACGTTTATCCTCAGAGTGTATATCAGCTGAGAGCTTATTCTACATTGTGAGCCCTAAGGACGTTGTGGTGTCAAAGTTACGCGACCAAGATGATCATATTACATGGTTACTGGAACATGAAATGTTTGAGGTGAGAAGTTAAACAGGTGTTATTAACTCACCCGGATGATTATATTACATGGTTACTGGAACATGAAATGTTTGAGGTGAGAGGTTAAACAGGTGTTATTAACTCACCTGGGTTATTATATTACATGGTTACTGGAACATGAAATGTTTGAGGTGAGAAGTTAACAGGTGTTATTAACTCACCTGGATGATTATATTACATGGTTACTGGAACATGAAATGTTTGAGGTGAGAAGTTAAACAGGTGTTATTAACTCAACTGGATTATTATATTGCATGGTAACTGGAACATGAAATGTTTGAGATGAGAAGTTAAACAGGTGTTATTAACTCACCTGGATGATTATATTACATGGTCCTGGAACATGAAATGTTAGAGGTGAGAGTTAACCAGGTGTATCAACTCACCTGGATGATTATATTACATGGTTACTGGAACATGAAATGTTTGAGGTGAGAAGTTAAACAGGTTTATTAACTCACCTGGAAGGTTATATTACATGGTTACTGGAACATGAAATGTTTGAGGTGAGAGTTAACCAGGTGTATTAACTCACCTGGAAGATTATATTACATGGTTACTGGAACATGAAATGTTTGAGGTGAGAAGTTAAACAGGTTTATTAACTCACCTGGATGACTAGATTGGTTAAATGGTTTGTTACACCATCCTCAAATCTTTGCTTCACTTATGTGATGGCTGTATATACCAACTGGATGATTAGAAAGTCCAAAACAGTATGCATATTTTTTCAGTACATTTAAAATTATGAAGAAACGTTTTGATTAGATGTGTTAAATATGTTGACAGGAAGCAATGTCTGCTGCTATGGAACACAGTAAAGACCTGAAGAGACACAATTTCCACGTAAGTTTTTGTTAATGAAATATCATATTATTATCAATTTCCAAAATGCACTTTTAATGGTGCCTAGCTGTGTTTTCCTTTGAAAGATTTGTCCATTTTGTCTATTCTCTGTCTGTAATGCAAGAGTCCCTCTTGACCTCAGGTATATGTGGCAGTCTCATTTGGTGGCAAAATTGCCAAGTTTGAAATTGTTTAGACATTTCTGGATATATTTTTTAAATTTATCTTTGATATAAATAGAAAAAAAGCATATACCACAATGAAGTTTGAATACCTGCTTGAATGTATTTATGAATAATTCAGAAAGTTTTTTCAATAATTTTCAGGATATAGGCAAACAACAGTTGACATACTTATTAGAAGCTGAGGCTTATGAAGACGCTGCAAGGCTTTGCGTCAAAATACTTGGCAAAAATAAGGAATTGTGGGAAGAGGAAGTGTACAAGTTTGCCAAGATTAGACAACTGAAGGTAAACTTTCTGTATGTTCGGTCTTTTTGGTGTATAACTGTCCACTGCAAATTTTTGTGTAAAGTTTAAACGTTTTTGAACTTGAAAATAAATAATTGTAAATATCATAAAAATATGACATGATTTTAAAATAACAAATTAATACATAAATCCACTTAGTATATCCGACCCACATATTGATACCAAAAATTAAAAAAAGAAATAAGTTTAATATGTTTTTACCAGATAAATCCTGTTTTGTTGACAGAGTATCGCCCCTTACCTACCACGTGGGGACCCAACGTTGAGTCCAGCCATTTACGAGATGGTTTTAAATGAATACCTGCAATCAGACTATAAGGTAAGCTGTATCAGTGCTACTGGTGTATTAATCAGACTACAGTGCAAGTAATGTTCCTCATAAACATGTGGTCGATTAGGAGACTCTCCTAGTCAACCACATGTGTATGAGGGACAAGTCATACAAGATGATCCTGCCAATTGCATGATTTGATTTTCCAGAGGTTTTCCTTCCTTTTTTCACGGTTACAGTATTAGAGAACAGATAGAAAATTTGTCGACATCTTAACTGCAAATACTTGTGAGCACAATGTTAAATAAACAAATAAACAAACAAAAACAAGAGTGTATTAGGAAAATAAAACCCCAAAACAATTAAATACTAAAACACCCACAACAAATCTGGGATATTTCATAAAATTTATCCTTGAGGAGCTTATACCATTTTGGAATATGATTTGTCATGTGACTTATAATTCTTATTGATCATGTGACTGAAATCCCCAAATGCTGATCAAGATAAGTGACAATATTGTCTGGCTATCCAGTTTTGTTTACCAAGCACAATGAAACTGTTTTATTATATATTAAATGAATATGGTAAAGATTGAATGCGCAATAACAAGAATGTGTATTTCTTAGGTTTTAGTTATGTTTTTATTCTTCTACTTATCGATTGGTTGTAATGTAGGCCATGTGCAATGGGGGGTAGCTGCTTTAATAACAAAAAGTCTAAGATCCTAAAATCGCATCTTTTTCATCTTGTACAAAATGTTGCAAGTAATACTAACGTATCAAAACATGTCATCTTGTACTAATACCAATTAACATATAGATTTTGATGAATATGCATGGTTTGTCTTTTCAGGGATTTCACCAGTTATTAAAGGATTGGCCATGTTCCCTGTATAACATACAGACCATCGTGAATGCTGTCTTGGACCGACTCGATAGAGCAAAAAACGATAGGACCCTCCTTCAATGCCTAGCAGACCTGTAAGGCTTATTCGCTATCAGCTTTATGATGTTCTTTTCATATTAAAATACTAATACCTATGGAACTGTCCAGCACTGTTAATCAGCAAACTGAATATTATGAGTGTTTTTTTGTATCTTGTAATGATTTGTTGCCAGTAATTTCAGACAAGTTTTCTTCCCCAATTTTATTTACATTCTGCCATATGACGGCCCCATGAGGGAGCGGGTGGGCCATGGCCCTGCAGAATACTCCCTCGGCTTCCTCGGTCGATCGTAACAAGCGAGAAAAGAGGTCGCTGTCTGTTGCCCTGGTGTTCTCAGAGCTAAAGGGTAACGGGAAGCAGATTTGTTTGTGATGTTCTGTATCTGTGTCCGTCGTCATATAAGTGAAATACCCTTGAGTACGACGTTAAACAGCAATAAAACAAACAAAACAAATCACTATCACTTAATTCAACGGTTAGTATTCCTTAAAAAGTCTATGTTGTACACCAAGTGGAAGCTGTTCTGTCTTCTATTAAGTAAACTGTATTATTTTACTGCTTTTTACTAATTTAACTAAGTCGTTGAGTTTTGCTTTCACCATTTATAGAGTAAAAATATGCTTGATAAATTCGGTAACACAGATCTAGATAATGGTTCGATAAGAATGATAAAATGCAAAATATTTCATAGATTTTTACAGAAGATCTGCAATGTCTTCCAATGAATAAAAATATCGAGTTTGAACCTCGGGCAAACGAACACTACATCAAAAATAAGACTACCGGTTGAAAAACAGACCTACCCGTGTCCTATTTTGGCGTTTTTCTTTACCTACCCAATGGCTCAAATGAGCTCAAGGCCCAAGCAGAAACTTTGTGATAGTTTTCTAATAAAAATGTAAAAGATGGCTTAAATACTTCATATAATGATTTTAAAGCCATGCTAAAAGATGTTAATTTGGTTTTTCTCAAAACGTCATTATTGGATATATGAGGGTGTGGCTTTAAGCCCTCGAAGAAGAGCTACCAAATTGAAATGAACAAGGCACCAATATCAGTTATGAAAAGGTAAAAGTTATTGCCCGATGCACTATGTATCGGATTTGTGATTTGTGCGCATGCGAGGAAATGAGTCAAAGTATTCCGCGGATTTGTATTTAAAAAAAAAAAACCCCACATCAAACAAGCCTGT
This sequence comes from Mopalia muscosa, assembly GCA_031763545.1. Taxonomy (NCBI): domain Eukaryota; kingdom Metazoa; phylum Mollusca; class Polyplacophora; order Chitonida; family Mopaliidae; genus Mopalia; species Mopalia muscosa. The sequence continues at coordinate 6,946 of JARFOD010020421.1, forward strand.
TACTCGGGTAATATCACATTGAAACAAATCCCTGTTCCTGTCTTATATATGACTTTTTGCAAATAATTCAAATTTCGTCCAATTTAGGTATTTTAATAATGATTTAGCTCCAATGACATCATAATATACAGCTGCTACATTAAATCACGGCGTTGTCTGTGATCAATTTATTGACTGGGTCCAATGTTATCACACAAAAAAACGTGTACCCCACCTATAGCATTGACAGAACCTTTCATCCAAATCCTAAAATGACTTAATAATCAATCTACATCTGAACTGACATAATAATAACTTTAAGCGTAAATAATATCCTCTAATAATGCGTAAACTCATTGACGCCATTCTAATCCACATATTCAAACTGAGCCAAACAGGGACATTGTGTTCCTCATGCTCCCCGCCTAGGATGGCCTGACCAAAGTTGTATGCAGCTAGGTTATCACCGCTGTATTGTTTTCCCTTTACATCATTCCCACTCTGTACACACCAACCACCTGTTTAAGTTTCTGATCATTATTTACTTGCTTTGATGTTTTCTTAAAGCCCACCTTGCCTTACTAAGACACTGTTGTTACTTTTTATTGTTCACTAAACGTATTATTTTCACTCTGTTTGAATCCACTTGAAACTGTTAATCTATTCTTAATTAGGGGTTTAAGGCCGAGCCTAAGATCATAGTGCTGCTGCTTAGATCACTGTCGTTATTTTGACACGGAGTCAAAACCTGATCCGCTGCAAGCGTCAAATGAAAGAGGTCTTAACAGCAACGCTGTGACCGATGCCGTGGGTTTAAAAACATGGGGACCTCCCGCTGCTTCAAATGTGAATCTAGCTCCATAATTAACATACACGTTAAAATCCATACAATTGTGGTATATTAAGTATATGTTTCAAGTTCTCTTTGTTCAGTGAGTCTCACCGTTTGTATAAGTCTGGAGCCTATTGTTCACTGAGTCACAGGGAAGGAATAATCCAATATGGTTATTTGTTTGCTGGATTCGGATTTAACGCCATATTTAAAACTATTTCACTCAGCCCAACGGGTGACGACAGCGCTGACAACAAACAAAAACATCACAGGACAAGTACAGGACACTCACAGAACAATACAAATATATCATAAGTAAATCGGCTCCCTTTTCCTCTTAAGCTCAGAAAGTACCAGGGCAGCATGAAAGTCCCCCCAACCACCCGTTCACTATGATAATGAATCTCCAAAAGTTTAACATACTGAAAAGGATGAGAATCCCCACAGGCTCGCCATCTTTAAATGACTAAGACATAGGTTTGGTTAATATCGTATTATCACTCAGGTCTCCTAATATAGTCTCTTCCGCCATTTATGGACTTTCAGTATAACCATGACTGGTTTAAGAGTAAACAAGAAGACGTCTGACAGAAACCATATAGGAATAATTAATGTTTTGGAGACAAAGATGAAGCCAAATCCATTCACATATTGCTTGATTGAGATTTAACACCAGAGTTATATTTTGATCACTTAAACGAATTTGTTCATGTCCAGTGGATGAAGAAACAACAGGACAGGGGAGCCAGAAGAGACAATATCAAGTTATCGCAAACAGTTTGGCTTTGTGCTGCCCGTCAGCAACGGGAAAATCCTTTCAACCGTCTGCTCCAAAAATAGAGAACAGTTCATATTATTACTGAGAGTTAACTCGAAATAGCACATTTATTTTAACAGATCTGTTGTTTGTTTTGTTGGGGTTTTTTTAACAAAGAGTACAGAATTTTTTTTTACTAAGGCCAAGAGCAGTTCATATTATTATAACTGAGAGTTTACTGGAAATAGTATCCTTATTTTAGTATATACGTTGTTTGTTTTGGTGGGTTTTTTTGAACAGACGTCGCCAGCAGTTCATATTATTACTCTGAGTTAACTGATAATAGTGCCCTTATTTTAGTATATATGTTGTTGGGTCTGCTGTTGTTGTTGTTGTTGTTTTTAACAAAAGTACAAACAAACCTGTTGCTTATCTTTGCTTATCTATATCAGTGAACATAATAGTGATCGTAATGGGGCTTTGGGAAAGTCTTTAAAAAGCTATTTGTTTGTGTGGCGTTGAAGAACAAAAATAGAGCACTAAGAGCAATTTCCCCTGTCTGTATCAACCCCATCTATATTATAACTGTCATGATATCTCGAGATAGTGTAAAGGTTAATTAGCCTAGACGTGTAAATCTTTTAACAGAATACTATATTTATTTTTGTAACACAGTACCACATTGATTAATGCATCCATGTTCCCTCACACAATAACAGACAGACGTAATGGCGACATCAGGAACAAATCAGCACATTAATGTAACTCATGTCTCCCATGTTCCTCGTGAACATGTGGCGCTTTGTATAAGTGAATAAGGTTTTGGCGCAATCGTTATATTTTTCATAATTACGTTAATGTATTCATAACAAACAGGGTTTTTGTTATATATTCATAATGTGGGTTGAACTACTTAATGCAATGTCAACGACATTAACGATTAGTAAAAGTGTTTTCTTAACCCTGACTTTCATTTAATAGAATAACTACAGATTGAATTTATTTACTTTTTCTATACCTTGAAACATTTGTCCTGTATTCTCTGAGTAAAGTGCAATCAACATTACATATAATAGGGAACAGCAATCATCTACATTTCGCATGTAAGAAGCTTTGCAGTGTAATCTAGGGATGTTCACCGCTCAGGGATTTTGACCATTAGAGGCACATTCCTAGATTGTTCTTTAAATATTTTAAACCAACTTTACCAGATTGTCTAATCTGTCTCTTTGACCACTCCACTATCATGATATGTCGAGACTATTGACAGAAGCTATATTTATGACAATATAAAAAATGAGGATTTCAGAGGCATTCGTCTATTGACCGTTTGGGTTGTGATCGCCTCGAACTTTCACTTGACCGTTTTGGTTGTGATAGCCTCGAACTTGTTGCGGTACGCTGACATTGCTCATAAATCCAAAGTATGCCCACTACAGCACATAGCTGTGTCTCACTAGAATGGTAAGGTACAGATTTGATCATCATCGGACCCATAGAGAATTCTGTTAATCATGTCAAAAGCCTGACTATTTGATAAATGCTGGCGACTTAGGGAGCATTTCCATCATTCGCTTTTTGTTTATTCGCCTTTTCTGTACTCGCCTCGGCGACTTGGAGGTGAACTGAAGGCGAGTTCTAGGCGAATCCCAGGCGAACGAAAAGAGTGGCTCGTGTACTGTAAGTGTGTATCGGGAATCCACATTTCATTTGACTGCGCATGGATATGTCAGCTTGTAAACAGTATATTAACTACGGCCGATTACCTGCCGCGCGGAACGAAATGCCAAAAATAAGTCCACATTAGTTTAACACATAAATTTTCAACTAATAAAATACTGATTTAAACTATGAGACAAAAATATAATTCTCTTCCTAATGACATCCATTTTGTCTAATTGCATGTAAATGGCTGAATTAAATGTTAACTCTTCCTGCATAGAACAAGTTGACAGGGACACTTCACGGAAATTTTAATCCACAGAACCAGTCGTTGACGAGTCATTTTTGTAGTATTTGTCTTAAGTGTCGAGAAATCCTTGGTTTCAATGTTTTCAGACTAATCTTGAACTATAAAATATTTTCTTTAGAATTACTTACGTTTTGTGTCCTTTCAGGTAAACGGTTGGATAAAACTGAACCCTTCATGCGTAGAATTGCATGACGAGAACTGCTCATACAGCTGGACTGAATGTCCCTGAAGCCACCAAACTAATTGATAAGAGTTAATCCCTGCTAATCTGTCTGATATTTGGTGATTTTGAAGGTCTATCATTGAATAAATTGATGAAAATCACGCTGATCAAAAGTCAACAATCAGTCAGCGTGAAGTATCTTGGCGCGTTTTTTGTTCAATAATTGTCGTGGCGAGAAAGTTTGTGAGCTTCTGCACGTTGGTATTAAAACATTTTTACTTTTACCTCCGATCATTTCAAAATTATTTATTTATCTTTTTTAAAAAAATATGCTCTTGCTTCAGAAAGTTGAATATACAATAGAGACTAAAATATCTGCATATAACTTTGTGTTCCGAACTGTATGAACGAATCTGCATGACTTTGAGCCGCAATGGCATCATCGCGTCCAGTTCAATTTTATCCCCACATATAGCATCAGCACACCCACGTACAGTGGAAATACCTAAGAGCGCAGCGTAAAACAACCATTCATTCGATTATCCCCCAATCATTTGATTTGTACCCTGATGTTTGTATTTTTGAAGAGCTTCTGATTTGTTTTTTTTTTAGCATACACCATACAAAACCGCTGGTTCAAAAATGTTGAAATACAAATAATTGCACTTTCGTCCGTCTATGCTATACTTTCACATACTTAAAATACGTTTATAGAATGTATAATAATAAAAAAAACATTAACAAGCTCGATCGTAATTAAACAGCCACCTGTGCCTACATTTTTAGTCGACATGTTTCTGGACTGGACGGAAACCATGTTGTGACTTAAACAGTATAATGAGCGTGCATCTGTATTTTTGACATATTTGTTTGGTCGTTTGTTATCTGTGGAATCCCACTGGGTACTCGACTCCATATGCTGCAGATAATCTCATGATTAAATTTATTCAAAGAAATTTGAACAGTCCTGATTTGCCCTAATCTTATCTAATTGGCGTCGATAAATACGGTATTTTTAAGCTTACGGTGGGATTATTTGAACAGTTCAAACAGAGCTTGGATTTTAACAAATGATAATTCCCGAAGTTGGCTTTTGCCTTATGTGATATTGACGGTTGCACCATGCCTCTCCAGACAGCATCAGTGCAATTTTCTGGACCAGACAGGAGCTGTTGTTTTAACAGTTGGTGAGTGATAATTATAGCATAGATATGCATATACTAGCAGATAATTATGGCATGTGTGTACTTTAATAATCCAAAAACGGGATTGATTAATTCATCTGCATAAAAAAATGTTGTTCTTCACTTGACAGAATAAATACATGTTATATAAATTGACTCAAATTGACTCAAAAACAGTTAAGAAACAATGTAAACTTATAATTTTCCGAAAAGAAGTGTCTTAAATCGAAAGAGAACAGCTGTCAATATATCATTTTGACAATACATACATGATGAACAGTATCTGATATATTTAAAAGATAATAATATTTCTCTTCATGCATTAAGGGTTAATCATTTAAAATACACCTTTCTCTGCCACAAACCGATAGTGAAGTTCAGTGATGAGTGTATTCAAAGATGACATTCTTGTGAGTAAAGTCCAGTTGCGTGAAACCCCTCACTATCATGTCACTTCTCTGCTAGCACATATTCCACATATCTAAATCACAAAGTGTGATCTGTGAATACTCTAAATTTACTTTCTGAAACAAAACTCACGAGACAATTAATTGTTATGGCAGTTTTTTTTATAACTAAAAAATGGTAATGTAAATGAAATTCAGAACAGAATTTTGTGAAAAATATTAAATAAAGTATTGATTGTCGGACTGCGAAATCCCTCACTTTAAACACAATGTCAGCAATTACGAGACAAAATAAAAACAAACTTTATTAGGCCTTTAGGACATGCACTATTTATATAATATTTAACTAATTTAGATTGTTTCCAATGAGATATATCGTCTTTTGCTTGATTGATTGATTGATTGGCGTTTTACGCACACTATATAATGTGGCACACTGTAGTGGTTAGCAAATCAATTTGAAAAACTACATAATACCCAAAGTGAACACATTTCATCACCATCCCTCTGACTGGATTCAGTATATACAATTTATTTTCAAAAATCCTTCTTGTTATCATATAATCTCTGTGGAACGAAGAACACATTGCCACATCACATTGTATTAATTCTGAAAATGAATCACTTTCACTCAAATGTATAATATTTTTTGACGCACAGAGATGACCATATTTGAACACATATTTTGACTAAAGTTCGCTTGAAAGAAGAAACATCTTGGAGATAGGCGAATTGATTAAATACACTAACAGAAACAAAATTCTCAAATTGAAATTAGACTGCAAACATCGGCTTAGGCCACGCAACTTTTTCTTTAATTAGCAATATTAGTAATATTGAGATATAATACTAAACAGACAAATGTAGATATTCAGAAGGCATATCAGATATTATTTTATTTAAACAGTAGCGTGACAGTAAGACCTATGGTACAAATATATTATTTTCTTGATCAGAAAAAAAAGAACCATTCCGTGAACTATGCGTGTTAGTTTTACTGATGCATGGTGTTGTTGTTGTATTTTTTTACGGTAATTATGGACTATCTTTGAGCTATAATAATTTTTTTTTATTTTATGAAACATTATATAGCCACAATTAATCAATCGGACAACAGGCGGTATAGTGTCGTTTTGTTTATCCGCACATTGAGCCATGTTCATGATGAATTGCTGGGTATAGACTCGCTGCTGCGACGAGTCCTTAGCAGGACACAATCATGTGACGCACAGACCACATGGAGCTACATGCTGTGTTGCTGCATTGTTTCAACCGGACTATTTCTCTGAGCTTTTGTAAGTTTACCTACTGCAATCAACATAACCACTCGCCCTGCATTCGCTTGGAAATCAGGTTGTACTCGCGTCGCCTCGGACTCGCCTTTTGAGAACCAAATCAGGTGACTGTTAAGCGAGCGATTCATGGAAATGCTCCCTAAGTGTAGCTATTTAGGAATACGCAAACATTATCTTACGTTTGTTATGAATAACTATGGTATTTTATTTTTCTCGATTCAATTCTTTCATATAGTGTAACTCAAAATGACCCAACAATGATTAAGTCTGAGAAAGAACAGTTTTTCTAGCTGTTGTTTTTTTGCTCTTTTTTCTCAGCTCTAGGTTCACTTTTAATATATAACTTTGCCTTAAAGAGCACCCTTGGAAACGCGCACCTTGGAGTTTAAAAAGGTCACGAAACAGATAATATTAATAAATGCAATCACTTGTCTGAGTGGAAATGGGAAATAAGATTAAAGAATTTTTATATGGATAATAAAATAACATGGGTTTGTTTTTTATAAGCTGGCAAAATAGCTTAGGTACACATCTTTCTAAACTAACGCAGAATTGTATTCCTTCTGCGTGGGACCAGTGGCTGTGGCTTAGCAGTTAGTGTATCTGCCCATTAACCCTATTCAGTGTACAGTTCTATGGTTGGTGTCAACAAAAAGGAGTCCAAGATGTGATTCTGGGAATCAAAACACTGGTTTTTACAAGGTTTTCTCCCTGTTTGTCACCCTGTTTAATCAGGGAACAGTTTGAAGTGAACATTCCGTCATCATAAAAGTAAAATACCCTTGAACAAACTAAAAAAAAATTATACTGTCTGGTGTGAGATTTATTTGAAATGTTAATGGAAATCTTGAAATGTTGGCAAGGGAGATAATTCGATCTGTTTTTGAAACGTTTTGATTCATAAGAGTGAAGTTTTTTAATGACATCATTAACATTGGTCCTTGGTATGTCATAAACATATGCCACTTTCTTTTTCAGGTTTCATTAAAGCTTTTATTTATGTTCAGTAAATTCAATTGTTTTCCAGGGATTATGCTAACAATTTGTATGCTTAATCATTGTTTGTAGATCACTCAATTGAGGCTTTAAGATGTCCAGCTCAGATAACACCTTGTCAGGCTAACCTTCAAGTAACCTCAGAGGTAAGAACAACCTGTCATGGTAACCTTCAACTAACCTCACGGGTAAGAACAGCCTGTCAGGCTAACCTTCAAGTTGCCTCAAAGATAAGAACAACCTGTCATGGCAACCTTCGAGTAACCTCAAAGGTAAGAACACCCTATCAGGCTTACCTTCAAGTAACCTCAAAGGTAAGAACACCCTATCAGGCTAACTTTCAAGTAACCTCAAAGGTAAGAACATCCTGTCATGGTTACCTTCGAGTAGCCTTAAAGGTAAGAACACCCTATCAGGCTAACCTTCAAGTAACCACACAGGTAAGAACACCCTGTCAGGCTAACCTTCAAGTAACCTCACAGGTAAGAACACCTTGTTAAAGTAAACTTTCCTGAGTGTAAAGTTGCTGTAATCTGGGCTTAAAGACTTTCATTATTTGTTTGTGATATACTACTGTCCCCGGCTTTAAGGTGCCTCAATATTACGCGTTTTGGGTTATAACGCGGTCATGATCATGTCCCCAATTTTTTTTCTCACTATGTTGTTGTTGTTGTATTTGGTCTTTGGTGCAGATCCTCTTTTCTAGAATCGGTAGACATGCACATATTTGTGTTTTCTGTATTTGTGTCCGTCGTCATATATGTGAAATACCCTTGAGTACGACGTTAAACACCAATCAAACAAACAAACAAACAAAGTTATTGTTTGACTTCTTTATTCCATGTGTTAACAGTTACTTCACATAACAATTTCCAGTTATAGGTATGCTTCTCGGCAGGTGCGAGTACTGTGTTTAATTAGCAATGGAAGAGCATTTTTTTTTTATGTGTTATAGTGACTATATTGGTGGAGTGCAATAGTTTGCTTTTGGATAGTGGTGCTATCAAGGTTCAGGGACAGTAGGATGCAGCTCTGTCACGTCTTTGTAATCCATCTGGTGTTTGATCTGTCTTGTCCTTGTTAGTTTGCCGTGACGATGAAGGTTGTTTCCTTCACACATTGGGCTGATGTGCTGTTTTAAGAGTTACATGTAAATAATAGAAGTACTTTGAAGAACTGTGGTCAACATAGATCAATCATATGGTTGTACTCCACACCGTAAAAATAAGATTTGTCAAACTTATATATATTTAATTTTTTGTTTTGATTCCAGCTAAGAAAAGACTTGACTGACCCGTTGGCCAGCCAGGGGGATCATTCTACTCTCCACACTGTGCTAGCATCACAAAAATCTGGGCTTTCTACACCAGACTCTATTTTACATAGTATAGAGAAAGTAGGCCACTCTACAGTAAAGGGCCTCAGCTTCCAGGCCATAATACAGAGAATATTCTGTCAAAGAAATGACAATGACACATTTTCAAGGTAATGTTATTTTATTTAAATTGGATTTACACTCGGTTTGTTGGCTTAGGATTGCAATAATTTAAATGCTGATTATTTTGCCAAGTTATAATATTTGCGGTGAAAAGATTTTAATGGGTTTCTTTTAGTTCAGTATTCAAGTCTTTTGGGGGGTTTTTTCTCCTCTAAAGAAAGCCTTTAAATCAAACTACCATTCAATGACTTTTTTAAGCCAATGGTAACTTCATACTGTTTTTTTTTTAAGATGGAGTATTTTAGTGGAAGACAACCATGGTGTTTATGCACATGTGAACCTGCCTGACCATTCAGATCAGCTTGACAACTGGAAGGATGTGTTGCTAGGGGAGGGGCAATCTGTAAGATTGGCAGGTGTCACTCTTCACAACAGAACTAATAGAGACAGGTAACCTTAAAATATTGGGGTTTTTTTGTGTTTTTTTTTGTTGTTATTGTTGTAGGTTATATTATCCTGTGATTGTCCTGTATTTGTCGTGTAAGGCTTTGTTTTTGTCAGTGGGGTTGGAGTGGTTTCCTTCACCCAATGTCCATGGTTCTGTGGTAAGCATGTCAGACTACTGATCCTCCTCAGTCCTCAAGTCTTGAAATCCCCAAACTTCAAAGACAGTGGCAAACTGAACCATTGTTTAGGCACCAAGTAGATGCATATAACTGTTGTTGTTTTTTATTTTACAGGGAGCCGTCATTATTTACTGTGTTAGATTCAGTGTGGAAGAACAGTTTAGAGAATAACCCACAGCTAAAGTTCACTACAGAAGATTCAGCTTCACAAACTGAGGTGAGACAAAATAAATATTGGCCATAAAAGTTAGGGGCACTTAATTAATTTCTAAATTTTATGAACAATTGGCCCTTTTCTTCCAGGCATGCTGTCTAACGGAGGGCTATAAAGGAGCTTCTTGTTGCCCTGGTGGTTTCAGAGGTATGGTGGTATATCCTGTATAAGACCTGTCTTCATTTGTTGCCAGTGGTTTCCTTCACCCATAAAGTAGGCACACTGTCATATGAGTGGAAAACAACCTTGAGTGCGATGTTAATGCCTAAGAAAACAAATCCAAGCATACTAATCCTACAGACCAACTCATTACAGCAGATTGTGGTGTAAAACACCAATCAATCAATCCATGAATACTATGTTTACTTATCACTGAAGAAACATGAATGTTGTATCACATCAAATCACTTTTTATAAGCCCTCTTTCGAAATATGTGGACCTATTATGTTATGGCACTCTCCATCTGTCCACATCACCTTGTCGCCCCATAAGGGAGCGGGTGGGCCATGGCCCTGCAGAACACTCTTGGCTTCCTTGGTCGATCGTAAGAGGCGAGAAAAGAGGTTGCTTTCTGTTGCCCTGGTGTTCGCAGAGCTAAAGGGTAACGGGAAGCAGATTTGTTTGTGATGTTCTGTATTTGTGCCCATCGTCATATAAGTGAAATACCCTTGAGTACAATGTTAAACACCAATCAAACAAACAAACAAACATCACCTTGTCTGGGCCATAACTTTAAAATGAAAACTTTGAAGAAGCAAAGTTTTCTGTGTAAAATTAGGTACATGATGTGCTCTCATAAGCAGACACTCTAGCAGATCCGTATACGGGGAATTCTGTACCGACATTCACGAAACTATGAATGTTTATTTTGCCAGTCACCATTTCAGCGTGCAATATAATCTACGGATGTTAACATAACATTGAAGCCACTCACATTGTCCAAATGTCTCCTGGTATGTAAAGTTTTAGCCTAGCGCTGAGGGCTATTTTACTGCATTTGTATGGTCAGCTGTTATAAATAATTATTAATTATATTTAACACTAAACACTTTGCTGGTATAGAAAATGTCAACCCCAATCTTATCGAATAAATCAACAGACAACAAATAGATAAAACCTCCAATTGCGTGTTTTAATATTCTCAAGATAACTCGATACCACTTCACTTGCCGTAATTCTGGGGGAACATGCATACACTGTTGAGTTTAGAATCAATCGACGTCATAGATACTTTATGCATCCCTTTGTTCTATGCGGAGTTGCTGATACATGGCTCCTAAAATTGGTTGTCTCTTAACTTTCACTATCAAATAAATGATAATTTCTGGGAAATTATTTGCGTGTGCATGACTGACAAACAGTACTTTTGTGGCACTCGTCGATGGTAAACTGCTTAGAAAATAATTGGTATTTTTAACAGTTATGGGTGAATGCTGTACCTGAATAAGATTGACAGTATTACCTCATTTTTTTCCTACCACTTTGGAATATTTTGTAGATCTTTTCACACTTTCATGGGAAAAGTTAAGAGTAAACATCTTTCTTCAGCTTTATTTGATAATGTCAGCTTTAATAACTCCCACTGTGAAAACAACTGTGCCTGCTGGCTATCGCATATGCTGAGCTATGATTGCCGAAGCCCTGCCATGACCACCATTAAAATACTTAAAGACTTCATCTGTCAGCGATCCATGTGGGTCAATACCTCAAATATACACTATCAATTGATATATTATGATACCTACTCTGTAAAAACTCAGTGTAAAATTAAATTGATATATTTTGGATCCTATATTTTTTTTATTGACTCACGAAAATTTCCTGCGAGTCTGACAGATTTCCCAGTTTCCCCATTTTTTCTAGCCATGCTGCTTTTACTATTAAGGTACTCTGGCATCTTATAAACTAAATAGCAAACGTGAAACAACATTTAATTAATCATTTTAACATGTTGACCCATGACAAACATACAATTTTTTTTACAACAAAATATTTAAAACAAATCTACATCTGGTGGATTGATTGATTGATCGATTGGTTGATAATAAGCCCCGCCTACTTCCATTTGGAACACAAACATTTACATATATGGCAAACTGTAAGACCATGTATACTCTAAATAGGGCACTTTACAAAAATCAGATTACCTCCCTTGTGAACATTTCAATTTCAATTTACTGGTATATATTTCAGACAATGTCACGCCCTTCTCCTGGTTTCTGTTACCTGCTGAAATCCTGGCATGGACGGAGTGGTGTCCATCTTCTGTCCACAGCTTCTTCAACTACCTGTCAGTCTGCAGCACACAAATCCCAGCCTTTGAAAGATATTCTCCAACCAAAGGTAACTTTTACAGAAAATTCTCTTATAATGATATGGAGATTTCCTTTTCCTATCAACAAACTAATTAATCACTGTTTTGTTATTTATTTAAATCAAATCTGGCCCTTAGGCACTGCACCTGTCCTTTGAACACCTCATTTGAACAATACCCTCCTTTAATCATCCTGTTTTAAGAAATTTTAACATGCAGAAGATAGGGAAACTGTAAAAATTGGACACCCAGTTTTTTTATTTGTGCAGCAAGATGATCATTTTGGACACCGTTATTTTGATTTCTGATTATAATAAAACAGAAAAAATTAGGTTTGCTCAAGTTATGTCAAACCCTTACTGCTCCCTAAGCTAAACTGATGTAGGCCTTATTTTTCTCAAAATTTTGCATAACCGATCTACCGTTCGCGTGAACTAAAACCCATGTAACCTATCGTTCGGTTATGTGGAGAAAGGGTTAATCCGGTCATTGTCAGGACAAATCTAGGCACATGGGGTGCAGTTAATGTAAACTTTTCACAAAGTTATCCAAATTTAGGCTGTTGGGTTTCATTTATTGTGAACTGTCACTTCAAAATGAGCGGAGAGAGGTAAAGAAGACCATACCCCAACAGCGATTTTGATTGGCTGGAGAGCTGGAGCCAGCCACCCAGGTCACAGCTAAGCTGAGCTAACACAGCCCTAAGTTTTCCATTTCGCGCTGTTTATCGATCCCTTGTTTCGTTTTCAGTAATGTAAATTAATTAAGGTTTTTTTCCACAAATTTACGTCATAAGTGAAGCAAGAAATGGTTCATACTTAAATAAACTTAGATTATGAATTTTCGTTTGCGTAACCTCCACGTAACGTGAACGACGGTTCCTGTGAAAAAATAAGGCCTGCTGATGTATATGGCTTGTATAGGGTATTTTTTTTCTTTCTACGGTGCACATTATTTCGTTTGAAAATCTACATTCAAGTATTTAACTGGTTTTATAACATTTTGTGGAATTTTTTTATTTCTTGTTTTAAATGCAGAATACAAAAAATGAAGAAGATAAACGAGTGAATTTATTGTGCAAGGTGATTCTCATAGACAATAGATTAAACTCTGAAACAGTAAGTCAAATATTGTCAATTAATATAGTAACAACTTCGAAGATAGGTAATGAACTCATTTTGACTTGAATTTTTGTATATATTCCACACCATCGTCTTCGGAGCTGTTACTATATTTTACTCTGTTAGACTCCTCAGAGGTAATCGCAATAAAGACAAACATCAATTATATGTAAAAGTTGTAAAAATCTTTACATTCTGGCTTTAAACACTCCATTTTCAACTAAACCGGGCTCGCGGCCGTGGTTTTGTGGTAGCGTATGCGTTATACTTAACTGAACCTGCTTCGATGTGCCATTTATGGGATCGAGTCTGGAAATCGCAGTGGTGGCTTTTACAAGGTTTCCTCTCTGTTTTCCAATGTGTTTCCAACAGCTGTGTACAGTGTGAAGGGGACAATCCATCATCGTATTGGTGAAATACAACATTAAACACCAATCAAACAAACAAATTTAAACCACAATCTGGATTTGTAATTAAGCACCAACGTTATTAAATTTAACTTGGAGAATATAGGGATTTTGAAACTCATTTATATATTTGCTTTTCAAGGATACTTAAAAAAGGGAAGAATAGGTTGTAATTGAACTAATTACCCTATAACTTCTAGAAGTTAGACAAAGAAATAGACTTTACCACAGGGGGTCTTACATGTTATTCTGTGGACTGTCCCAAAATAAGAGAAGTTAAAGGGTATCCGAATTGTTTAAAGACTGCTCTCATGAGAGATATTTAGTCTAATTCGTTCATTGTTTGTGTTTCAGATCCCAACAGCTACCTTTCCTAAATGTGACAAATGTTGTCATGTCCTCTATGTCACTGACCAATCACTGTTCTCCAATCAACCAAGCTCCTCCTGCAGTCATCCAAACTCCACCCATAATCAAATTTTGACCTCTGCTCATATTGTTCCTATGTATGTGCTGAGATCCAGTGACCTCTCTGAAATCCACATGCAAGGGTATGACGTGATTTTTGTCCGAGATGCCTATTTACATAATGGTAAATATTCCCGTCATTATTTATTTCTGTGTTTGACTTTGTTGAAAAAACTCGGGACAAATGTTAAGATTTTTAAATAGTTCAGTCATTGTATTTCCACTCTTCACTGATTGAAATCATTTGTATATCCATGATCAACGCAGTTTTTTTTAAATAGTTTAATTCTGATAATAACTGATGCTGATCAGCATCATATGAGTGAAATACCATTGAGAATGGCATTAAACACCAATTAATCTAACAAACTGTGCTGCAGTGCAGTTATAAGATAAGTTGCAACATGAAGACAATTTGTTCATAGTCTCACATGGTACAAGGCCCACGGCCGTAGCTTAATGGTTAGCAAGTGCGCGTTCTGAGCCTACTTCCATATACTGTTCACAGGATTGAGTCCGTCTGTTGACCCTCAGGTATATGAATGAGTCACAAGATGTGGCTCCAGCAATCGCTGGTAGTGGTTTTTAATAGGTGTCCTCTCGCTTTTCCATTGTAATATGGCAAGGAGTAGTGTGGAGTGGACAATCTGTTGTCATGTAAGTGAAATACCCTTAAGTACGAGGTTAAACCCCAATCAAACACATGGTACATCTGCTCACTTTAGCTTCTGTTTGTGTGTATTTTGTCACTGTTTACTGCCAGTAATGTTAAAGGGGATTGTCTTCATCGATTGTTACCCCAGCCGTGGCTAAGGGGTTACTGTGTGCACGAGAAGAAAAAAAATTGTCTTGTTTCCTCTAGCCCGGCCGACCCTATGAAATAGCTCTGAGTCTAAAGTTTTTATTGGCTTATGAAAGAAGAAAAAATGAAAAAAAAAATTAAAATTTGAGATTTTTTTTTTCATTTTTTTTGTACAAAAAGTCATATTTTGTTAGCAAACTCGTTTTTTGTAATGTTTTGATCAAGCAAGCATCTGTATCAGTTTTATTTAAAATATACTGTTTTGTACACGATCTACAAAAAAAAAAATTTACAAAATAAAAAAAATCTCCTGCCTGCCCAGCACATTTTTTTTCAGGCAATTAGAGGAAACACATCATAGTGTTAGGCTTTACTAATCCTACCTTAATATACTGCTCACAGAATCAAGTCTGTCTGTTGCTCCCATGATGTGGCTCCGGCAATTGCAGGGGTGTTTTTTTTTTAAGACCTTAATAACAGGTTGCCTAAAACAAGTGAATATTCCTCTGTATTTTAGGAAAATTTATAGCAGATGAATACAGCCGATCATTTCATGTCTCTTCATTTGAAAGTAAGAGTTGTCTACCTTTTATTCACGAGGATGATGTTGCTAACTTGTCATTTCTGCAAGAGACAGACATTATTCCTGCACCCCTGAATGAGAGCTGTGCTGTTGGCTGTCTTGTTACTTTATCTGGTGAGTATAAAATTTCTGGATCCAGAATAAGGTGATCCAGAATAAGGACACAGTTTTCTTTACCTATTTGACACTCACAGGGATTCTTTACTCCTGGAAGTCCCAGGAAGTACCTGGAAAACAGAATTCTGTGTTATTCTTACTTTTTCTCTTTGAAGCTTGTTCTGAAACGGGTACTGATTTTCGTAACCAAGTACAAGTTTTGTCATATTCGCATACTCGTTATGTATATGACACTTGGTCGTATACATGTACATGTACAGTCATGTAGACTAGTATTTCTGTACAAATATTACAGAACGCTTTTATTCAGTAAAAATACCTGCTGTTTATTAGTCCTAGCTGTACTTTGACTTATGTATTATGATAAAGTTATTTTGCTTTGCTGGTTTTTAAAATTCAAACGAAGTCCGCAATCCCCAACTGAAAATCACATAACTGCAGCATCTGGGGATCGTTTTCAAATTCCACAGCCCTAATAACCGTATGTGTGATTTTTTATGGACAGTCCCATACCAGTGTATAAATAAAGATATTATCGCTGCAAAACACATGCAACTTTTAATTCTCAAATATAGCCTAAACCCAGTTTTTGCGTTTATTCCCGGAAGATTCCCGAAAAAAAAAAGCAGTAAGAAATGTACATGTACTGCCGTATTTATATTTTTTTCTAGCAGATTATAGTACCTCGGTTGTGAACAATAATTCAGACAAATCTGCCATAAAAATGCAGATCACCCGTTTAAAAGAAAGATGTTGTACTGCTAAGTTTTTTCAGATAGACAAAAACTATACTATTCGAATACCTTCAAGATTGTAACCGTTCATTGGTACCCGAATAACCATTCCAGCACTATTTGAAGCAAATTTTTACTGCCTGAGGTCTAATGGAAAATCTGTATTTTTTGCACATTTATATAGAAAAACTAAGTTCTGTTTTTTTTAATTTTTTTTTTATCATTTTAATAAGGCCATTATAGATCAATAAAAGGAAAAGTTTCAGATTAATTTGTCAGGAGTCACAGGAGTTTCTTGGACCTAAATTTTTAAAGTCTTAAAGGAGAGGCACGCAATTTTATAGTGGGTTTTGGTTGTTTTGGTCATCTTTCTCCTGTTGTTGACAAGCTGAACCTGAGGCAAAACTCCCCTGCCTTCTTTCTGTCTTGTGTCAAAGCTTTTGATCTTGGCCAAATTCACACTGTATGGTATACAGCATTCTTTTTTAAACTTATTTTTGTTAGCTTTAAATCGGCCAATTCGTGCTGAAGGTCACGTAAATAAGTGGATGGCACTATTTTTGCAATAACCACATTCTAACCATAATTCTCATATCGAGGTACTTCACAGGCAGGCATAATTCCTGTCAGAAATTAAATATTCATATATTTAACACAGCAAAAGCGTACGCTATGTTTAGGTCACTTGCACCACGTACGTCACTTCCGGTTTGTAATATTTTAATTACCGACTTCCATGCTGGGAAAAAGTAGGGAATTCGGGAATCTCATTGCCGGGAAAAGAGGTTGTCCAGGCGGGAAATTTTGGCAAGGCAAAAAAAAAATAAATATATGGCTTGCAGGGTCAAAATTACCGCATGTAACTCCTGTTATTTGGCAACGAAATATGCAGCACTGGTTAATGAATAATTATGATCACTCGCCGCATGTTGAACGTATTCTATCGTAAAATGAAGAGAAATGAATTATTTGTAGATATAGTTACGCAAGAGGGGAGACGGGAAATCACAAGAATACAAAATCTCCAATTGGCGAAGCTGCAATCCAACGTATCAAAAAAAAAAGCCCGCCTGCGGCTTATAACATAGGTCTATTTTTAGAACAAGGTTGCAGAGTTTTGCATCGCAGTGATTCCCACGTGCTGTTTTCGGCCAAAAGACAAAAGATTATATTATAAACTAACAGTGACGGCTAAATATACAGT
>JARFOD010020422.1:0-11001 GCA_031763545.1 Mopalia muscosa
GCAGCAGTTGCTGAGATATAGTGATAACAAGAATTGTTATGGGACGGACGGACGGACGGACGGACGGACAGACGGACCACGGAGAGTGATGAGAATAGCCCACAGTCAGAATGACTGTGGGCTAAAAATAAAACCACTATATTACAATAACAGAATATCTGAAGTGCAAGTCATAAACTTTTTAAAAGCACACAGAAATAGGCCCACACCTGAATGCATTTATAGATTTAATGTTTAAACCAAAGTTAAAGGCATTTGTCATACATGTAAAGATTAAACTACATAACCATTAGCTTCCTGTTTTAATCAAGACAGGAATCCTAGCTCAATTTACTGAAAAGCATTAACTTTGAATGTATTTCAAGTGATTCAGAATATACATGTAATTAACACGAAGAAAATGATCAAAGGGTTACAATTAATATAATATAACATTATAACCATAAAAAAGTATTTTATTTTTTGTTAATAAACATCATTTTTTTAAGATCAGTTTCATAAATATGTGTTATGTCACTGGAAAAGCTATCCCAGGTCTGTTTTTCTTTTAACTAGGAATTAATTAGAATAAATTAACTACATGTAGCCACATTCTTTGAAATAGCAGGCCACACAAACATTGTATGTATTTTACATAATATGACCTACATAAAATACCCTATCCAATAATTCAAGTCTGTTACGGTAACATACATACATGTAAACTATCTGTATGAAGAAACCACATTCTTCTGTATACCGGTCAACTCATTATATTGTTCTCTGGCCTACTCTACACAACAGAATAGTAATGAAGTCATGATAAAAGAATGCTCATATAACCTGTTTGTTTTTTTTTTTGCTACAGAAAACTGTTCAAGTATTGCAGCATTCTTAATCAAGAGATTACACAGGTAAATCTTTTCAAATTTTTTAAATTTAAAATTATATCCCCACTGCCTATAATCTACATCCTTCATCATGGTATCATGGATGAATATCAAATACAGATAAAATGTTTGTTGTAAGTGTACAAAATATTGAACGCATCCACAATCTGAAACTGCTACGTACAATGCAATTAAACAGGTAAAAATTCGACTGAACATGGATGAACAGACCAGTGGTCCTTGTAAATAGCCTGTCCAATATCTAGTCAACTAAATCCATAACTGAACCATAGTGATTTTAAAACCATTCGAATTATAATATCATCAAACAATATATTAAAAACTGCATTAGTGAAAAAGTTTTGTGCATCTTTTGCAAATGTTCTTCTCTGTTTAATGACTTCATGGATGTACTGTATATATAATATACATTGATCTCAAGCTATTAAAAAATGACATAAACTTTCCTAATACTAAAGATTTACCACAGCCACAAACTCTGAATAAAAGTTGGAGAAAATTTTTATACAAATCAGCTTACAGAAAACAAAATGTCGAGAGCTGTACCATGTACGTTCAAGGCTTGTTCAGAGCCTAATATTCAACACAAGAGCACAGAAGAATGTCCTGCAAATTTTTCGAAATAGATTTTCAAACAAATGCTGGCGTACCTGTTGAGAAATAAACCAGGTATGCTAACGAGGAATGTGTGTAGTGGAGAGGAGTTTCCCTTACCTGAGAGCTACAACTGCCTTTACAACTAGGTCAACACAGCATGTACACTGCACTGTACAGGCATAAACACATCAAAACCAATGGCCCAGGTGAGGCATAAGCAAAAGTCCCCAACCTATTGTGACTAAAAATGTACACATAAAGCACTCAGAGCCACACTGTACATGTAGATTATTATATTAAGAAGGATACAATAATATAGATTTTTAGTGTACTGGGTTGTACACTATTCAGGTATGACAGGATGAAAACCCAGATCAGGCTATCTCATGGGCCAGCAGCACATAATGACACAATATGTCAATTCTAATGTTAGGGAAGGTGAATTAAATTACTCCAGGTACTTCAGCCTGAATGATGGTGGTATACTAACATATAATCATGTTGTACTATGGATACTATGATTAAACAAGTACAAAACATTATATTTTTATCATTATCACCTCTTCTTGTACATGATGTTGGCGATCTAAGAAATAAATTTTGTCAGAAATACTGTTAATATTTTGACACAAATTGATTCAAGAACAACATAAAACTGAACTTGTACAGAGTTTAAGTAATTTACAAACAACACAAGCCGTTAACTTAAGGCAGAAGCAAAACAATTTTACCTGTGTTGTGGCATGCCAGCGTAACTAGACTTAAATGGAGTGAGAAAATCCGTTCTGTTTGAGGTCAGTGGTAATAAGGCACAACTGATCACAGAAAATGGAGAGAAAAATAACAATTACACTAGCCACAATACCAAACAAACCTTACCTAGATCCCTGCCCAGCAAAGTGGAAGTTAAAACAACCAGTGAAGTGGAACTGTTAATAGCTTTCTCCTTCAAACAATCCTACCAACCATAACACATCTACCTGAACCAGTTATGTGTGTGTGTTTACCGGAGGCTCTATACGGTTTATTTAC
Source organism: Mopalia muscosa (assembly GCA_031763545.1). NCBI lineage: Eukaryota > Metazoa > Mollusca > Polyplacophora > Chitonida > Mopaliidae > Mopalia > Mopalia muscosa. The sequence goes on from JARFOD010020422.1 coordinate 2,520, forward strand.
AGGGGTCCCGATTAGCGACTAATAACATTACACCATCCTATGTAGTCCTGTTTCATGTATCAAAAATGTAACATTAACAACCTACTCATTATACTGAGTTTCTAGGTCACATCCCTATAAATTATACTATATAGTTCAGCTGTATATGTTATTTTTTAAAATAAATTTACCTCCTGCATGAGTGGAAAGCGTTGTTCCTTACATGTACATAAATGTTTTTTAAATGTTAAGGAGGAGGTGTCTTTCTAATCAGCACAGCAATAATTTTGATTGTCTGTTGTGTTTGTTTGATTGGGGTTTAATGTTGTACTCAAGGGTATTTCACTTATATGACGACCGATTGTCCACGTAACACTGTACACAGCCTTATTACGGTGGATAAATAATTTTGATTGTTTGTTTGATTGGCGTTTAATGTCGTACTCAAGGGTATTTCACTTATATGACGACAGACAAAAAATACAGAACATCACAAACAGATCTGCTTCTCGTTACCCTTTAGCTCCGTGAACACCAGGGCAACAGAAAGCAACCTCTTTTCTCGCTTCTTACGATCAACCGAGGAAGCCGAGGGAGTATTCTGCAGGGCCATAGCCCACCCGCTCCCTCACAGGCCTAAATAATTTTGAAGGAACCAGTATATCACACTGCAATGGGAATATGAACAAATTTTTTGCTTGGGGATTTAGACCAGATACTATTGCCAATAAGATTCAAATGACAGTCCAATATGTGAAGGGAGCTCTGCTATAAACAGTAGTAAGACACATGTACTACTTTGTAATTAAATTGATTAGGGTTTTGCCATGTTTTTGAAAAAGTTATTTTACTCATATATTGGCATACCAGACCAATAGGCATTATACATCAGGCTGACCTTCACTGACAGGAGAATCACAATGCACCGAGATAAAACCACAGATCACATTCTACATGTAGTTGACTCTAATACCTCTACAAGCTACATCCTGCAATCTAACAATGAGATACCAAAAGAAAATTTGGTTACTTAAAACCCCTTCAATAGCTAGAGGGCCACGAGGGCAACAGAGATATTCTAAAATACAAAATAACTATTTTAAATTAATATATGTTTGACAGATGAATGTATTACAATTGTGATTATACAGTGTACTTACCTTTCTTGCATGTAAACTAGATAAATATCCATGATAAATCCATGTATACACTAAACATGTAGTTTGTTCAGCACAAAACTTTGCCCTCCATGCACAAGTTATAGTGTGATATATAAATTTTAGACTTCACAGAAATAGTCCATGGTAGGAAAAATCACTTATCCTTGTTGAGTGAGTAATAAAATATTTGATACTGAACACCCACCCTGAAGGTCCAGTTCATCATACAGATGTACAGTTAACTTGTGCTCTTTACTGGCTGACAACTGTACAACCAGAACAGCTGTGATAGATAGAGAACAAGGCAGGACTCAGAAAGTAACACTGGAGGACCCCACCAATACAACAATAACAATGGCACTGTTGAGTCAGCTGTGAAGAGCCTCTGTGGATACAGGATGAGGATTAGGCTTTGGCCAGGTTGGGGGTAAATTGTTGCTAAAGGGGTAGAAAAATACTTTCAGCAATATGAAAGTATGACCAATGGACCATGAAAGTTATGTGATTAATGTTCTTTATTGGTACATGTATATTGTGTAATTGTAGCTAAAAGAAATTGTTACCCATATCAAAATTCTGCTTTATGCCAACGATATGAAATACAATAATGATCCCCATATTTACAGAGTAGCCGTTTGAAGTTACATTAGTTTAAGTCGATCAGATATTTGCTTCTTTATATAACTTGACTTCAAAACACCAACAAAGTCATAACTTGGAAACCGTTCCAAGACAGTGAGTCTTACTGCTCTAGATGGTAAATTCAATAAAAATTCTTGAAATTGGAGTGGTTTGTGCTGTCGTCCAAGTTAAACAGGTAGTTTAGGTAAAGCAAGATTATCCATTTGATGAGTGGGGCACCTTATTTGATCATTTCAGTGGTGTCTATGGTTAAGAACAGAACCCCCAATAAAAACATCTGATTTTGTTTTGTCTGAGAGAAATTAATGGTCCAGTATTGTATGAACCCTTTGATTACATGTAGATGTACAGTGATATATATGTACAAGTATAAAATTCAATGTTTTCTCTGTATGTTAAATATAACTGAACTTAATGAATCACTTAATATATTCTTAAATGTTGTTGTTGACAGATTCATGGGATTTAACTATGTCTTGAATGACCCAAAGGGATTAAGTAAGATTAATTTTAACTTTGCATGTACTAAACAATGGCTTATGTCAAGTAAAGCAGAGTGATCATAGAGAAATGTTGGCATGGCATACTAGACAATGTAAGTGTGGAAGGGGGGTAGGGTGATTGTAAGAGAATCAGGACTTCTCATAACCTTTTAATGTGCTGAAAAAGGTGTGTGGGGTGTGTAGATAATATTGGGTACACAGTGAGAGGTCCATCCAGACAACAAGATTAAGAGCACTTAATCTGTTCTCTAACTAAGTCATCAAGAAAGGAGATTAAATAAACTAATCTGACAATTTAATAGACAGGTTAGAATTAAAACTTTCAGGTTAGTGTAATTACAGGTAATCAGTAAATCCTCCTCAGGTGAACAAACAGGTTATGTAAGATAGCCATGTTGACATACAGGTGGCTCTATTTTCTGCTGTACAAAGGTTAAGCATCTGAGACAGTTTTATTATTTTATAAGGTGTAATGAGCATTAATGTTCCCTGAGTGATAACTGATGGCAATACATGTGTACCTGTAGCTTAAAATGTCAAGTTCAAACTTAATCTCTCTTGGGAACACATGATGTTAATCCTACTGTTTGTCAGTGGTGAAGGAAGAAGCTTATCTGTCAGCCTAATAGAGAGGTGTTATTCCTCAGTGTTTAATGGCAAGTAATTACCAGTACTTCCTCTGTGATCAATAAACATGTTATGTAAGAGATTAGGGCGACAGGGACATACCCCAATGTTAATCCATTTGGCACTCCAACTTTCTCTTTGATCACAGATCCAATGTCAGCATGTGTGGTTTCTCCGCGAACAACTTTAAAGGTTATGGGAAAATGTATCAGTAAAATAAAGATTTTGCATAGAGTAATTGATTTATTGACTCAAAACATATCTCTTTTCAAGTTTAGCAATTTTTTTAAAATGTAAAATAAAGAAAGTTTACACATCTCCCCATCGGAGACTCAAGAAAGAAAAAAACACAAAAGTCATAAATTTTCAATGATAGTCTTCCAGTCAGATAATTAATTCTTAGTAATTAAATGTATTAATCGGAGCATATAAAAATTCATGTGAAGAGTAAAGACTAATTAATATAAACTGTCAAATCAGACTCACTCCCTTTAGCTAGGATAAACTGTTATACATTATTTATTGAAATTTAAATAGCAATTTACAACACATGAACTAGTTAGTAAGGGAATTCCTTGCTGAATTGACTACTTATTTGACTACAAAATCAGATAAGTAAAAATATGTTTTAATGTGATTTAAGTCACTTATGAAGAAGTAATGAATTCCACTACACAACTCATTGTTACAGGTTGAGAAACTCAAATCCTGTGCAGAATTGGAAAACCTTCCACATTTTATTTAAATTAGAATTTATATGCCACTGTACAAGTTCATATCCCAAAGCTGATCCAAACAGTAACCTCTAAGTTAAAACTGAGTCAGCACCCTTAGCTTATCATGTTTTAAAATAGAAGACCTTGTGCCCCAAATGCCTGGGGTTACCTCAGTTCTATTTTTGGATGTCTTATGTCAGCACCCTGTTACCCCATTGTGATGACCCCAAACATGGTATCTGACATCACCCAACTCTGACAAGAACTAACTTTCCACAATGGGATATTCATGCAACCTATAATCATTTGAACACAACCTTTATAGACCACAAACCTATAGCAGTTAAAAGTATTGTATTCCTGGTTTATTTGCTACCTGCTTGCAGGACATTCAGCTGAACTTTCCATAACATACATTATACATATTTATACTTTGTAGCTCACAATGCCACTGCTACATGTACAATAAAACATATATTATAATGGTACAATGCTCCAATGTCTATCCTGACATAGTCCCAAATGTCTTTACTAATTTAACTTATAAAGCTGTACACTCCTGTATATTAGCTTACCCGAAGAATGTACAGTATTTTGTCTGCTGACCAACTTTGGAAATCTTATCATATGAAAAAACAATTTATTTATAATGTTATTGGGAATTTAATTAAGCTTTTACAGTAACTTTAGTTTAACATCAACATTTTTTGTTTGTTTGATTGGAATGGACTCAATGCCATATTTAAGGTTCTTTCGCTCACACTGGGGTGCCAGCCTGCAATGGGTGAAGCAAACCATCCCCTGACACCACTAGATTAGAAAGCACTAGGGCAACACAAAGCTCCCTCCAACCACCCGCCATAAAAAATCAAATCCTGATGTAATTTTTTAGTTAACTTGTATAACAATAAAACTACCTGTATGTAAAATGTATACTGGTTATATAAATACAAATTCTGAACTGATTAAATATAAGCTATTCCAGTTACAACAATAATTTACAGAAATTAAGATATAAAATAAATAAGAAATTTTTCATTTGAATGGGGTAAAATGCTAGTTTCCAATATGGCCCTTTATAAACATATGTACAGTGTCTGTTTATAGTTGTAATTAAAAATAATATATATAATCCAGAAATGTATACTAAAAATAATAACCAGGCTATTGTAATCTCGGTAAAACATAAAAACAACTCTAATCATGCAACACATGAATTCAAATTTCAGTTGTTTATTTATATAACTATCAAAACTTAACTTTAACATCAGAAAACAATCCAGTCTAATTGTCAGCTATTATATGCTATCTTTCTAGCCAATGAATGTGATCGACATGATGTTATTTATACACAAGTTAAGACGCCCTAAAGTTTGGGAATTTGAAACTTAAGTCACAATACTAATTGAGGTTAAGGGTATACATGTGTACATGTACTAACTTGGTAGACAGAATTAGTCAGAGCCTGTATACACAATAAATCTGTAAGCTTAAATTAAAGGATCCCTACTAAAGTCAGTGCACTCTTTCGATGAATATCTTCCTTAACTTTTTTAAAATTAATATAAATACCATAAAAGGAATCTGAAGACAAATGTTCTTAATCTAATCGAATCTTTGGCTTACTTGTCTCTGGACTATAATATATTATAGGTATTCCACTTATATATGACAGTTGCATATTTCCAAAGAGTAACGAACACAACAATTTTCATAGTATGGGTGGCCGAGTGGTCTAGGTAGCCTGCATTTACTGCTGGTGATTCAGTGCCTAACTCTGAGGGTTCTGGGTTCGATTCCCGGACGGGTTTCAACCTACAAAATTTTCTGAACAGGTATATGTTCTAACTAAGAAAGTGTTATTCCAAAATAACGAAAATCAGTATAACTAATTGTATGCCGATATCTTTGGGAAATCATTGGCATCACTATTAACAAGTCCCGTTGCGAATATTTGACCGTGTAAACTAACTATAAAGAAATTAACCACAACTCGAATACAGGACAAGACCATATTTCCGTACATTCGAAAACGAGACAGACTGTACCATAAACAATAGTTACACAGATAGGTTTTTGACAAGTGTACTATGTGCTAAGCTGGACAGCTAGACGGACAAACCAAACGACTGTACAGTGGTAAAGATGCTGTCTTTAAACTTGTCTCAACCAGGAAATTAACATAACTTGCATCCAGAAAAAAATATTTGTTTGTGTAAAGCACAAGGATATATAATCCGGTGAATCACTCGTCATCAACACGTCTGTCTAGTTTGCATCATTCTTAGAAAAATGATGGGAAAAAGAAAATCTATCGGCTTCAAGAGTTCCGGCTGTATACCAGTGCTATCAGCGGATGGGAGGGACAGGAAATCAATATATCATACAGATAATACACTTATATATCTGTGTGTAATATGGCTTAGGAAACGCAATCGAGAAAGTAACGGAGCATCACAATACATCTTCTCATTTGTACCTCTTGATCTGTATGGCTTCTTGTGCGAAAGACAAGTCCTTCAAGATTAACTCTATTTTGTTGAATACACTATATTTATTTTGCCCCAGGCAACTGATTTGCGACTTCCTGGTAATTGTTAGTTTCTTTCTCACACAATTTGTATGTGCTTTAAAATAATTTCTATATTTTTTATCGAATATTAGACAATATCGCGAAGAAAGTCAGTTTTTCGGTGGACAAAACACACACTTAGAAAAATATTACTCTAATGGAATCGTTAAGATTCTATAGTCGTGGTTTTGTTCGGAACCCTCATAACTTCTGCTCCAAGCATCTCATAGTAAATAACCTTCTTTGTCGTAAATGTTCCAAGTAAAACCATCCTCTTTTCTTAAAAAACTTCAATGAACCATTATTTCTAAAAGTGTGTCAAGCAGTTTCAATTTTAGACTTGTGTCCATCACCAAGTTAGTCGCGTCATAATAGGCTTGAGCAGCAGATATATCAGTTTATCTTTAAGAAGAATATATAATGTCGGCAGTGAAAGTGGACGATGAAACATTTACATGTGCGAACATTGGCCGATAACCGACGCTGGTAGAATTCTGATGTGGTTTACCAAATTGATGTTAACGCCTCTCTGAGGATTTGTCTCTCGTATGATGCAGTTTGGGAATTAGGTCCGCTCATAATGCCATTTGTCGTTCCCAGTAGAGATTCATATCTCAAGTTTCATCTGAGGACATTATGGAACATGGGTGACGTTAATTTGTATTCTAGTGCGGACACACCGTGCACATTTTTACAATCGTATTAAATCAAGTGTTAATGACTTGAAATGTTTTTTTATTACATTAATTGACCTATGGTGGGAACGCGACATGGACATAAAAACAGTCATATTAAAGCAACGATTTATGAGAACACACGGTAATTCGTATGGTTCAGTAGGGTACACTGAATTATTTCTATATAACAACAGACACTCTTATCTGTTCGAAATTGTTAGTCCAATAACATCATCCAATATATTCTGGCAAGGCACATACGACAAATTTCTAGCGCCTAACTGGATATCAATTGCCAACATTGGTTCGACAAGGATGAATGGAAATCTATACGTATGCACTGGAAAGAATTTCGATCGTGGAACAACGTTTTCGATGTCAATTCTAGGTTTGTATGTATAACTGACTTAAATTAACCTGTGAAACAAAGGTGCGCGGCTGCAAACTTTTATAGAGCTTTCTCTCAATGGTTTTTAAGGTAAGCATCTCCCAGGGTTTGTATCGATGTTTTATTCCGTGATAAAAGAACTGTCTATGTTAGCTGTGGAAGCGTTTTCAATATACGGTCAATTACACTTGGGAACGTTTTATTTGTGGTTAATCTCTGACTGGGTTGTTGTAGTTAATACCTATTTGTGTGAATTACAATGCTTTCAATGTTCGCTGTATTCAACTACAGCCATTAAAGGTATTGAATAATTCCTGGTTCTGACGGATCACATATCAATCGGTAAGATCCTAAGCCTGATGGCTCATGTCAAATCAGCAAATAAGTCCTGACATTGCAGACTGCGCTTCGCTGGTCAACGGCAGTGCAATTGATCCAAATTCCGAAATAAATGTCGACGGTGCCATGGTTATCAACATGGGTTAAACAAACTTATACTGGTAAAAGTTCGAGGTGGTTTATAAAATTGATGTTAAAATTTCTCTACACAGCTTTTGTCTCATTTATCGTGCAGTTTAGAAATTAGGTCGACATTTAATTTTATCTGTGGACTCTTTGGTATTTATTGGTCTTAAGGTCTGTTTATACAGAGTGCGGTTTGCGGTGCGGCGTTCGGCCTGCGTTTTCCGGACGGAATGCTCTGTGTGTTTTTTCTAATGTCCGTCTATACACAGCACCGTCGCCGCATTCGACGGCCAGATTGCCTCTGGAGCGGATTTCTGTGCGGCGCCGCACAAGCCGGACGAGCGTGGACCAAACAGCGGGCGGTTTTTCAGTGACGACATACCTAATTTTTACAGATTTCAATGGATGACCGTATCACACCAAAGGTAAAAAAGTATGTTTGGACAATTCAAAAACAATATTATTGTAACAATCAGCCTTGTTATTGAAACATGGGCAGATATTGTCCTGCATGAATGAACCTTTCATCGTGTCCATTAAACAATGGCCGATATATTTTTAAGTTCAAATAAAGATATAGATTTATTGTGTGGTATGTAATTCGATTCAATAAAACCGATGGCTCTTTCATTCATTTGAATTGCTTACTGAAAATTATTGCTAACTCACCGCAAGCCAATGACTAGGCGTTCCCTTGGGCTTATAGCTTTTTTCCAGTTGGTGTCCTGCTTGGAAATATCATCTTTAATAATA
>JARFOD010020433.1:0-11001 GCA_031763545.1 Mopalia muscosa
GTGCTAGTATCTGCACTGAAACGTTGCGTTGAATAAACCCAGAAGTTGAAAATCCATAAAGTCTTACTTATTATGTATATAAATTATCAATATCGTCTGATCAAAGAATGCCGGTTTCTCAAGGATTTCTAGAATTTAGCTCATTTTTTAACATGAAATTAAAATACTAATAGCCATTTCTAGCGCAAATCTTATTACAACTTTGATTGGTTCCCGACAAAGTTGTCGGTGATCCAGTTCTGACCATCGCCGGAAAAAACACATTGCCTTCTGTCAGCCGATAACGGCCAAATGATTTGTATGTATAAATAGCCTGTGTGACCCAGCTCTGACCATCGTCGGAAAAATACGTTGCCTTCTATCAGCGGACAAAAATCACATGATAGTATGTATAAATAGCCTCTGATCAGCGACCCTGCCCTTAGCATACCGTAGCCTACCTTTTCATGATTGTGTCAAAATCTCTAAGTTACCCTTCTGCATTAATACCTGGTACAAATTTAATATTTTTGACACACGCATACGCTGTATATAAACTCTGTTTAAAGCGGTGATTGAACCATAAGGGTTCGTCCAAAATGTCGCTTATTGACTTTGTTGAAATCAAACCTAGCATTAAATACTTCTTTCTCAAATTGATTGATAGTGTTTCTTTCCATATTCTTGATGAATTTGCCACCAGTTTCCCCCATGGACCATGGACCATGCTTTGAAGTGATAATCGGTAAGTTACCGTAAATTGTGCGGCGAATTACAACTGATCCCATTTCACCCAAACCGTTGACTGGTTGGATGGTTAGTGAATTGGTTGGTTGGTTGATTGTTTGGTTGGATGGTGGATTGGTCGCTTTCATTGGTTGGTTGATCGGTTGGTTACATAGGTTGGTTGTTGGTTAGTTGGTGTGTTGAATGCATCGGCTGATTGGTTGGTTGGTTGGTTGGTTGGTTGGTTGATTGGTTGGTTGGCTGGTTGGTTGGTTGGTTTGATGAATTGGTTGGTTGCTTGGTTACATTGGTGGATTTGGATGTGGTTGTATTCGTTGGTTGGTTGGCTGGTTGTATCTTTGATCGGTTGGCTTTAGTTGTTTGGTTGCATTGGTTTGTAGATTTGTTGGTTCTTTAGTTGGTTGCATTGGTGGGTTTGACGGTCGGATGGTTCATTGGTTGGTTTTAACTGGTTGTTAAATAACAGCTAAGCTAATACAAAAATCAAATGGTAATTAAGTTGCTCTATGAAAATTAATGATACTTCAGTGCTAGTTAAGATAGCATGACTACAATCGGAACACACTCACCTAGAGGGCGTCGATCCTTTATAAATATGCGTAATATTGTCAACTTTAATAACGTAACAATTCTTAGGGGCTATTTTCTTCTTGTCAAAATGCTGTATTTGAACATTCGTTTACATGTTGCATAATATTTATATTGTCCTCATTTATTTATACTCTGCTATCCCTATGGTAGATAAGACCAGTCGTCGATACATTAATTATTCGCCTTTTGAAATTCACTTATAGATTAGTTGTCTTCTTAAAACACCATATTTTGGAATGATAAATACGATATGCCCATTGAAATTTCTTAAAAATCATCTTTATATTGTATGAATGGTTTTGTAAAGTGTTCAGATTTATTTTTAAAAAAGAAAACCTTTTCACGAACGGAGTCACCTGATGCTGTTTACAGTATTCCTTCAAAAATTCTCACCAGACTTGTTTTATCCAATCAAATCGTCTGATCAGAGGGGGGCGGGGCTGAATTGTATGGGGAGGGATTTGGTGTTGTAATGTCAGAAGCAAAGTCGTGCAAATATGACAAGGCAAACATTTAAACGCCAATGTAAATTAGATCAACATATATTTATTAATGTTACACGTCTCGGTATTTAATTAGGTAATTTCTTTCAATGCATTTTTAAAAAAACATCGAGAAGTATGGAAATTGTTCAATGTGCTCTCACCAACATTAGTGAATTCTAGCTTATCGTTTTTCTAAGTTTGGGGAAGGGGTTGAGGGAGCTTCCTGATACACTTGTGTTCTTGGAGTAGAGGTCATGCTGGGCCTCGGGTTGTATTTGGGAGATGATTGTTTCTAAGACCATTATCGCGCAAAATATAGGTCAGAATATTTTGAATGGAAATATATGCTAACTGGTTAAACTTAATAAAGGATTCAAATTAAACCATAATTGTAATTTAGAATAGATTTTTGACGGTTACAAACGTCTAATGTAGACCTTTTTAAAAACTTGCTTTTTCCCGAAGGGGGCCATGGTTGTTTGTTTGTTTGATTGGTGTTTAACGTCGTACTCAATGGTATTTGAAGAGGGCCATGAAGACCGTAAGGGAAAATAATAAGCACATATTTTGTTGCGTCTTTGCTTTCTCGTCTTGTGATTGCCCTGTCCCTCTTGTAATTAGTTTCCAGGGTGGTTTCTTCATGGGTTGCGCTGGCATGCCGTCATATCAATGAAATTTGCTTTAAGTGCATTGCTAATGTAATAAAAAAAAGTATGCAAATATTTTATTTTTTGTGTGTTAACAACGAAATTGAGAAAAGTTTAGAAAACTTATTTTCATTTGATATTTACTGGTAATTTGTCAATCCGTAAAACCATACCGTGTCTCCAAATGCTCGGAAAGTTGAAAATAGAGCGGGACATTAATTTAGTCCTATAAAATAGGCCGTTGACGTTTGATATTTATAATTTGAACATAGACAGGTGACAAAAGTGCAATAATCTAACCGAATTTCAAGAAAACCAATTACATGTATGTTTAAAAGACCAAACTTAAAGCAGAAAGAAAATATCCCTACCCTAACACTCTATGTAGCGGAGTAAAAAATTTGTAAAAGTTCACCCAGTGGTCAAAGTTTCTCGGTATTTTCTTGAGAGATAAACTAAATTGGCTGGGTCACATTAACATACTGGAGCAGTAGAGTTGCTAGAAATGTGGATATTATCTATGGTATCAGAAATGTGCTCAACAAAAGGGGGCTTTTTATTCTATACTATTCGTTAATGTACCCTTATATGTCTTATTTCAACGTGTGTTGTGCCAATACATACTATAAATAAATATAATCGCTCCTCTAGAATTACCTTCAAAACGCCTTTGTAAGAATAATAACGTTATAGAATAGAATGGAACATACCGAACCGCTTTTTCGTCGACTTAAAGTCTGTTCTTCACAATGATCCAATAAACATGTTCTTTACAATTTTCTCTGTTTTGTAATTAATTCCTTCATCATCATTATTTTTTTCAACATGTCCGCTATTAACGGGTATCACACGATCGAACTCAATCTGTCCAAACTCATATAGCAGTCACTCGATATATGCTAGTATAGAAAAACTTCCACCAGATTTCATTTATCTAGTACTTGTAAATATAACATTTTAGGGATAAAGCAAGCCGTAGCGGATTTTATTCCAGCCAGTTGTTTTGTATGTTGATTCAAGTTTCCTTTTGGATCCCTGTTTCTTTCCGGTGAATAAAGTTTAATTCAATCTTTAAAAAACAATTTAGTATTGAATAAGATCTTACTAAAGTTTTTTTTGTAATTGTTAATAGTCTTTAATACATTTGTAAGGGTGTACTCTCTATTCTCTATCGTTCTTTAGGCTTTCACTACAGAAAGCTGTGTGCTTAACAACAATTAACTGAATTAGAACACATGAGCTACACCACCTAGATATTTACTACCAGCTTAATTTCGGCCTTCATTCCCCGCTGCCTTTTTCAAATGAATACAATCATCAAATTTAAAAACATGACAGTCATAAATGAATTAGTTAATTTTTATTTGAAAAATAGATGAACAAATTATCTCAATGCGGAGCAAATGAGAATGCAATTGCCAACCATAATCAAATGTTAACAGCTTGTTTTCTTTGTTAGCGGAAGGAAGCAATGCAAACTTTTTTAAGTGTGTCTTGTTTTAGACAACACGCTTACAATCATATATTTATTGAAAATGTATAGCTGGCACTAGTCAGACATTTTGTAAAATATTAAATTACCAGACTTTAATGTATATAAAAAGATAATAGTTCGGTTTAAATTACTTTATGTCATTCAAAAGGTTTAGTCCGTTGACGCATACAGTCTGTACTTGTTGTTGAAATTGTGCTTAAAGGGCTGCTTCTCGCGATGGATTTCGCGGCCCGTCAATCAGATAATTTATTATTTTTCAACATTTTTTACAAAAATGTATTAATTTAATTTACATCGCCATATTTCATTTAAAAGTACAAGGAAATAACAATACATTATTAATAATAACAATAAATAAATGAAATGTTTTATTAAAGTGTTACACTATTAAAACGTGAAGTAAGAATTTTATATATTTACAATGTAAAATACATGTTACATACAGTCCGTATGCGTAGACAAAAATGATTTAAAGTATGCGTTGTTTGACTCCCATTAGTTTGCGGATTAAGCATAAGCGGATAACCCAGTGGGTATTTTCACAATCTCCCCGGGGAACAGGTATACCCACTGAAGTCATCAGTGCTAATTTGCAATATATTTTGTCATATACAGAATATTGTCTATATCCGACAAGAGCGTGATCTCTGTCATCTTGCAGACAAATGCTCAACCATGATCGTTTAGAATACTGGTCTATATATAATGCTTTAAAACTGTCTCATGCCTGCCATAAAGACGTTATTTAAGCCAATTTTCGTAAGATTATAAAGTTAATTTTGTGAATACACATTAATTATATTTCTTCCTTTTTAACAAAGGACAGTAAACATACCCTTGGGTGATACCGACAAACAATTAATTCGGTAAATACCAATTAAAGTTATGTTTCTTACAAACGACAGTAATAACAGCCTTGGCTGGAATCGACTGTAAAGAAAACTGTCGAAAACGATCAAGTAATATTAACAGCTTAATATTTGTGGACAACCGTATGTGTACCTGCATTCAAATATCAGTTTAAAATAAAATTGCAAAAAATTTCATTTTGTCAATAATTTATAAGCTATTTAAAGTCCATAGAGTTTTTTTGATATCGATCGAGCGCTTAACCGCCCAATCATCTAATCTCAAGTCCAGGACATATCTTACATTAATCTGAATTGAATTATGTTGAATCCGATCCAATAACGACTACTGGGGCCAATCTTATTTAAAGAGGGCTTGAATTTGATAAATGCTGTTTCTGGTATAGATTAAGAGTGGTAGTCTAGACGAGCAAACACATGATCTTGCTCCAATCTCTTTCCTTTGAATAGACTGAAAATAAAAAGTTATTTTGAAAAGATTAAGCATGAAAAGGCAAACGTCCCGAATCCCTCATAGGTGGTCTGACGGTAATTTCGCCTTTGAAGAGATTCCTCAAGAATAATAAGGATGGGAAACGATCAATGAAGGGATTTCACATTGAAATTAGAAGCAATTATTTGTATCTTGTCCTACCGTTTACCTTCAAGATGTTTTCACCAGCTTAGAGTCCTGGGTCCTTTATTAAGACAACCGAATACAGGCATACAACCTCTTTTATGACAAACCGTAATCCGTGTGTAGTAAATGTATACGACTGGGCCTCTTTGTTATACTGTTTTTTATATACTTTCTGTGAGAGAACGCGTGCAAATCACTCCAACACCTCCCGTAAAGCCAAAACTTTACACCAGGCAGGAAAAAAACATACTGCCTTTATTAGCACGAATGAAGTTTTATATGAAAGCATCCTTTGCGACTGAAGCAGCTGTTATTGACCTTTGACACCGTCTTGAAGTTTGACACAAATCACTTTGCACTGCCTTAAACTCAATTAACCCTATAAAATAAGATCCTTATATCTTTATACTCCTGAGTTATCGCCTTGTTAACAGACATAACCCTTTGTATAATTCGCGGGTGGCTGTCTCCATGGCGGCAGCCACGTTTGTACCTGTGCCAATTCTCTTGTCTTCGGGAATCGCGGATTCGATTTTCTTTGGGCTCTGTCGCTGTAAATTATTGACCATGCTGAAACACAACTTTCAGACGAATGGAGCCTCCATAAAACAAACCACCAATATTGTAAGGAACTAAAAAGTAAGGATAGCATGCCTTATCAAAAGTCCATCCTCCGCCATAGCCCATCCAATAGACAAGGGTCCAAGGACGATATGAAATTAAGGTAGCTCGTAGACGAGAAATGAACTTTGTTGTGTGATTATTTAAAGTCGCATTTGAGAAATTGATAATGAAAAGTAAAAAATGAAAACCCCGTTCTCATAAAAATAGAATTTTAACGCCGTTTGACCTAACGTTAGTCATTACCATCGGGGAACGGCCTCTGGCTAAGGGCCTTTGTTTTGAGGGTTGCGATACTGTCTGTACTGAGCACTGAAGTTTCCAACATTATTGAAACGCTTCATGCCTCGGTTAGGCTGGTGCCAATTATTGTTGTAATACACAGCCGCCATATAGGCGAAAAATCGTTAAGTATGGCGTAAAACACCAATCAATCAATCATCCACCATCTGGGTGCGCAAATAAGAAATAACCCATATATGGGGGTCACTTTATATGGGTGTTACATACATGTGTGCCCTTCCTAATTATATTATCAAAGCTTAATAAATAAATAAATAAATAAATAAGTTATTTAAGTGGCATTTATGAGTTGGATAGTTAATAACAAGTGAGAATTCTTTATGGAATAAAAATGATCATGTTTTTTTAAACACTTGAATAAAACCAAAAAGTTGTTATCCATAAGGAATTGTCACTTGTTAATAAATAAGTAAATAAAAATAAATAAATAAATAAATCATTGTATACGTTGTTTATTTCCATCCAAGGTTTGGTGCACATCATTCGATTAGAATGGAGCTGCCACTAAAACAAATAAACAACAACAACAATTCCGACCAAGGGGAATCTTTGACTGCCGGTAAAAGAAAGAGTTTTTTTCTTGATTTCTTTCCAAAATGAACAAGACTTTAGCTTAGTATGACCTACAGGATATTAAACCTTTACTGATATAAATTGAAGAAAGTTTATTTTTTCCGAGTTTTCGCTTGGGAAATATATATAGAATAAAGGGCCGAGTAGGCTATACGTTTTTAAAATGGCCTAATGTTAAATCGAAGGGCAGTATAAAAGTAACAGAAATGCTATAAAGTTTAGCATTTTACAACCATTACAATTATATATGTATACTTTTATTCACCATATAAGACAAACAAATATAAAACGGCAAATTTCGAACAGAAAATCGTTATAGAAAAAATACATTATTTTATATTTTATACGTCAAGGTTGTTATATTTCCCGTTTATTTGCATTATAGGTTAACTTTTTACATATGCAGTCGCTTTCATATCGCATGTCAAGTCGGTTGTAAAGCTACCTCGTACCTTGACGGTTATTACAGAGGTAGTGAGCACTGGCTACGTGTAAGCGATACAGGGGTTCAAACGAGAGCAGTGGCGAAATGTGTTGTGGAAAAAAGGACCCAATAAAACATGGCTTAGCAAGCACACAATACAACGTCTGGACCCACCGCGAGTCGTTAGAGTCCATTCAGTATTCATGATTGAGAATTAAACGTCGAGTGGTTTTTGATATTTATCTAGAGTCGGAGTACACTATACAGCGGAGACGTTTAGTTCATAGGTGTAGCGTGTTTTACATTGGTATTAGAGGATGCGAGCCGTTTCCTTTCTCGTTCTCCCTATGCCGGCATTCAATATACAAACCACACAAAACACCGCAAAAGTACAGATGATTTTTTTTAGAATGAAGGGGGAGAGGGCCCTAGGGTGTAACCAAGCCAATAACAATGGTATATCTTTGTTGATGGTCGCTTTCTGTTAGCCGAATGGTCAAGGGACTCTGAAGCGATTTTGTGTCCTTCTCTGCGGTCCTAGCTGGGTGGATTCGAGTGCGGTATGCATCGGTACCCAGTTTGAAGAAAAGGAATACAAGAACTATAAATATAATCCTTGTATGGTTGAAAATTATTTTCAAATAATTTGTCTATGGGGTTCTATTTATGATATATATATACATAATTATATAAAAACAAAAATCACTCCTGAGTTAAAACCGTGGCTGGAAGTTATAATAAACACAGGTAAACAAAGGCCTCTGACGTCACACGAAAATGATTATATAGCCATGGTCAGTTGCTGTGGTACACTGCTGGTTAATAAACGAGCATGTATATAACACCTGTAACCAGAGTGCCACGAGGGGGGCTATTCATATATATGTATACACACACCTTTTCACCGCATAGCTGGTTAACATGGGTGCTCTATAGCTTCATGGCGGTATTGACTGTAGCCTTTATTAGTTGCCTCTTAGAAGAACCGCCCAAAAGATTAAGCCAGAAAAAAATCAGCAAAGTAGTCGTTTGAATTTCAAGATGAACACGTGATATGTCAATGAATGTTGAAAAAAAAATCTTCTCTAATGATGACGTCGACAGTCCAAGAGTCTTGAAATAGCGACATAGCAGACGTATTCCGTCTACTGATAAAGCATGTTAAGAATGTCGTCTGCTTTGGTGTCGTTTTACGTGTTCGTGGTAATGGCGACCGGATTGACGCACATTTTCTGCAAGACAATCACAGAAGAAGATTCCGAATGGATTTCAGTGAGAAAAATCCAAGATGCCAAATTGGATATTTTAATGCAACAAGCAGACGGCTTACGAACAAGAGAGACCGAGAAACGCAAAACAAATTTGCACTCGTGTGCTGTAAATGATCGGGCTAAGGACACCGTGGATCACCACACACGCCATCCCCGTGAAACCAGTAAATTTCTAACAAAACTGGATCACGATGAAACTGGAGTGAAGCAGGCTGTTTACTTCACTGGTCAGAAACAAGTTTTGACTCTAAGAGCAGCCAGTCGAAACAAAATTAAGAAGAACATTCCATACAAGGCCTTCACAGTCGAACTTTGGGTTAAGCCTGACGGAGGACAATACCAAACCGTACCAATCATTGGTGAGTTTATACGGCAACTGGACAAATCAATGATAGTTTTAAAAGTAAATTTATCTCAATTTTGGGGGGCAAATTGTTGTTTTTGACTTATCAAACGTTTTGTTTCGGTTAAGTTCGGATTAACAGTGATCAAAGCATTCAATTTGCTGTTTTGTTCCCTAGCACTTTTTTGAAGTGCATGCGTTCACGTCCCTGCTGTAAAAAGAAACGGTATTCAGCTATTCTTTCTGTTGTACACCAATAATTATATTATACGCCAGGCGTAAATCATGCACATAAGCCCTTTATTGTTGGTCTATATTTTCTAAAAAAGAGCAGAAACAGAATGTCTATAAGAAAGACAGCAATTGCAACAATTAAATCGGAAATGTATTTTCGTTATTTATTTTAGCAATATTTATAAGAAAAACAGCAGTTTAATCAACTAAATCGAAAGTGTATTTTCGTTATTTTGTAGAAATGTTAATAAGAAAGACAGCGGGTGTAACCATTAAATCGAAAATGTATTTTCGTTATTTTTGAAAATAAGAAACACTGTCTTACGACCCTTAGAATCAGGCACCGAATCACTAGCACACAGACACCTGGCTTTCTAGCTTCTGTAGAAAGTGATCTTAGTGACGGGCATTTACAGCTGGCGAGTCGGGGCCTAACTCTTAGGTTCTTTGGTTCGATTCCGCGACGGGATTTCAACCTGGAAAATTTTCTATTGAAACTATTAACTAAATATCCCAAAATACAACTAAGGTAACTATTTAGGTTAACATTATATCATTATTAAATTTATCATTATTAAAATATGTTGAACGTAATTACATAACATATTGTACCCTTTATGAACGATCTGGGCAAGGAGATGAAAACACTGCTATTAACCATAATAAACTGGTGATAAGGTGATCCTATTGAACTGTTTTCTTTAGAATACAGATTAGTTCAAATCTTCAAGATAAAATTGAAGATGTCTTTAAAACTCAAGTTTGTCTGTGAAAGCGATGTTGGAAATAGATGGTTTCATTACATTAGATAATATGTAACTTAATCTAAAATTTTAAAAGCGTGAGCTTAAAATTTCCAAAGATATTTAAACAAAATGAACATTTTTAATATTAAAACAAACGCATCCAAACGCTTGCTCTAGAATATTTAAAATTTTCTGAAAAATTATTGTCTTAAGTTAAGCAATATTTTTAACCCTCATATTTAAATGATTGTCAGTAAAAATTGCTCATTGTTGTCATTTTGAAGCAAGTCGTGGACTGTGATTTAAATGTATTTGTAAAACAGAGAAGACGTTATGTTAAATTTTGTGTAATATTAAGGGACATGCCAGATTATTGCACTTAATAAGGCCAATATTTCTTGTGTTGGTTTCTCCAATTATATCTAAATTATACAGAGACCCATTATAGCTTACAAGAGAAACAAAAATCTAAAGAACCTACTGGTTAACCCATTCTCTTCCACAGACATATTCGTTCATTCACCCATGTAGGCTGATTTATTCATGACCCATGCTAAATAGCTTGTTTGCTATATTTTAACACTATTTTATACACTATATTTATGGTCATTACCATGTCATTACCATGTCTGTAGGCTACCCATAACACAACTCGATATTAAGGTTTATTTAGAAACCTGTCTCTGGGAGTTATCTAGAACATAAGATGATTTTTCGATTTGAATTGATCTACATTTCTGTGATTGCTTTTAGAAATACATATATTTTTAATGTACACAAAGAACGTTTCGTCTGCCTCTGATGAGATTTGAGCTAGATACTGTTAATTGTATATGTAAACTAATATATGCATTTCCTTGTACGAAATAAAAAAGGATCGAAGATAATAAATACATTGTGCCAGTTCCTTCATTATATTATTAGTTCCGACGAGAATATACCATTTAAACCAATATTTGTATTCAAAATAAAATATAGACCTCTTTAGATCAATTTGTTCAAATTATTTTATATAGACCGAGAAACTTGTTCAATTTATTTTATATAGACCGAG
>JARFOD010020444.1:0-11001 GCA_031763545.1 Mopalia muscosa
GTCAATTTTTCTGGTAGTTAACATGGAGGAGATAGGTCAGGCAACCAAACAAACTGTAGATTGGGCTTTAGGGCAACCTGGGAAATCACTAATTTTCAACCCCTGATTTGCAGATCCTGTGTCTTTGAAATCACATATATTTTCAAAATACAACCACCACAGTAAGCCAGAACTTTTACTCTTTCGTTTGCATCGTCTTTCAGTGGTAGGGGCCTATAGGTAACCTGCATTTACTGCTGGCGATTATGTGCCTAACTCTGAGGGTTGTGGGTTCGATTCCCAGTCGGGTTTCAACCTACACAATTTTCTGAACAGGTATATGTTCTAACTAAGAACATGTTATCCCAAAATAACGAAAATACTATAAAATGGTAAGTTCAGATCGGGACAAATCCATATACTTTATGGTAATC
The DNA here is from genome assembly GCA_031763545.1 of Mopalia muscosa. Classification (NCBI taxonomy): domain Eukaryota; kingdom Metazoa; phylum Mollusca; class Polyplacophora; order Chitonida; family Mopaliidae; genus Mopalia; species Mopalia muscosa. The sequence continues at coordinate 414 of JARFOD010020444.1, forward strand.
CGAACAAATTTTGTCAAGAAATCGAGTGGAAAACAATCTAGTGTGTAAGAATTGACAATATAACAGCCATTGGTCACCGCCTCAATTTGAAATTAGATTCATCCAAGAGTGATGTAGCGAAACTTCCGGGCCAGTCTACTTTCAAATATAGGGGGATAAAGGCTGCTGTTACAAGTAGGCATTTGTACATAACAAAATCATAACTGAGAATTGCCGTTAGGCTATATATGTATTTGAATTCTCGGTTATATCAGGACTACTGTGCAGGGTACTTTCAGCACTCACAGTCACACATAATGTCTGACAGATTTTGTCCTGTCCAGTCCAGCACTGTGCCATGTCTTTGTTCAAGCTTTGCACATGCCTGCCTCCAAGCCGCATTATAAGGTAGGAAACGTTTCTTTTTGTCTCGTTTGCATTGCATTTTGTCCGTTTTATCAGTTCTTGAAACTCGTATGGTTAAACCTAGATGTGTAACATGTAGGCACTAGTCAACGTCTTATTTGTCAAATATAGGCCTATCAGTTTAAGTTACAATTTACAAATGCATGTAACAAGATAAAGGACCAATTCTTCAAATAGTTTCCGTCAATAAGAAATAAATCACTTCCAAAGCAACCAAAGGCACCCTTAGAATAAAAGCGAATACTTTATAAAATAATGCAGAAGAGCAAATTACAATACGGTTTGGTTAATCCACTTTCACTTTCAACACAGGAACAGGGGTTATCTCCCTTGATATTTTTTTCTCTTATCTAAACCTTTTCGCAACAGATGTTTCCGGATAAATCTGAAAACTACAGCTGCAAATATTTATTGAAGCCTTTCGTTTTTTGATTTACCTGCACTGGTGATTGCCGCAGCAATATCCTTTTCAATCACCTCTAATTGATGAACCTGCTCCTCTAAACTGGACATATTTAAAGGTGTCGCTTTGTATTTTTCATGCAAAGATTTTATCCCATGGTAACTTTTGACCCTTGACACATGTGTACATTAACTGATGACGTAGAGCACAATATATAATGACGTCAAACAAAAATAAACGAATGCGCTCTTCGTGTTTACGGCAGTATTTAGCACGTTTCCAAAGGTCCAAAGTTCATTCGAGTGATTGGCGATCAGAGTGGAAGACGGACGGGATTGATATTGAAGTACAGATATTGAAAAGCGCAGCTGGAAAATGTTTCGATCCTTGCGTGGAGCGCCTTCTATCTTGCAGCAAACTGCTAGAGAAAAATTAATTCCGAAAACTGGGTAAGAAAAGTGGAACGCACTGTCACGAATTAACGCCGGCTGCTGTCAAACAGCCATTCATAGCCTATTTCATAACTGATATGTTCTTGTTGTCTTTAATTGTTCTTGCTTGGTTCTGAAAGGTTAAAGTTATATTTGTTATTAAGATAACATTTTGTAAATAATTTGGCTAGATTTATACATTTTGCTGTTTCGGGGTTGTTTTTTTTTTTTCTCTTCTGTATGGAATTCTCTGAGTTACATAACTGAAAACAAACTAGGCCTATAGCCTTGTATAGGCCCTAGGCCCAATGCAGTCTCACGCTTTATTGAAAGGCTACACATAAATATTGATAAAATATGGACAAAGAAATATTGACAATTAGCCTAGTGTTATAATAATGTAATGTATAAATATTTGTACTAATTATGTAATAACCAAGATTCAGGTTGTACAAGTGTAATGGAGCCAAATGAACATGTCAAGGTATTTTACGTTAATTGGTGTGTTACAGAGCTATATTATTTCTCCAAGGCCCAAGGAAGGCATCATCAGAGAAACAGGAGGTAAAATCATATAAAAACCATGTTTAAGCTTTATAATATAACATGTGAATATTGCTAGTGTTAGTTTTATTTTCTATTTTCTGTTTGTTTTCTTTTAGGGTCTAATGTAAATTATTACCACTCTAAATTTGTATTTCCAGTTCGTTAAACATAATTGTAATAAAGCTAAACCATTTAGGGTTATGAACACTGTTCAATTAATAATAATTATAATTTTTCTTTTCTCTCTGGTGATGTGGCAAACTATAAAATTGATCAAAAATTTGTTAGCTTATTAATGGTTATTTTATTTTATAATTGCTTGCCATAGTGTAAGGAAAACATACTTGTTTTACATGTACCCCTGCAACAATATGTTTCAGTCAAAATCATTCGCTATGAATTTGTTTCGAGGAACAGTCAATGCTGATCAAGTTTTCCCTTTCCCTGAAGGTACGTGAATGTGGAAATGTACAATGTAGAATGTATCCATTTTGATAAAATTATTAATATTATTCATTTATAAATAAGCCTCATTTTAATAATTTTCATATAAATAAGCTTATACAATTATAATTTAATGATGGTCACAAATGTTCAAGAACCTCTCCATAGTTTGTTACTAGTATTATTTATTATGTTTGTATTGAGTAACAGATGTTTCATATCATAGACACAGGTGTTTCTATGTTTTGAAACTATAAACTTGACAAATGTCAAATGTTTAAAGCTTACCTTTTAAAATGAGCATATATATTCCAATAGCCTGTTAGTTATTTTTCACCACGCTTGTCTGTCAACAGTTTTAACAGAAGAACAGCGAGAAACTCTTCAACTTTTGGTTGATCCATGCTACAAATTCTTCCAGGTAAGGGGCTATTTTCTATATATATTTTTTTAGTTAATTTTTTTTATTTTAAGTTTAGTTTGTGAGGAATGACTGAAGAATGAACCAAAATAATTTCAAAACATGCATTGAAAAGTTGTACCCTTACAACAAAGATGTACTCCAAAAATGCTTTTCAAATTTATTTCCAAGGCTGCGAGTGGTGAGCCCTTGAGTACAATGTTAAACACCAATCAAACAAACAAGCAAGTTGTGAGAATGTGAAATAATTTGTCTGTTTTATTTCTTTCACTTTTTACGCAAATCAATGCATATATTTTGAACATTTTCTATTTTACAAATTACTTACATATAATTGCAACTTTACCATTATACTTATGTTCGCAAATGTGTGTTTTATATAAGCTTACCTGGTGAATGTTTTGTGGGATGTTAATACTATTACATAATATACCATCCAAGTGAACTGTTGTTAGGGTATCATTTTATGACCTGTTAATCAGCCTGTACCTGACATTTAATCCAGGATAAAACTGTTCATGCACCTGGTATATTTAATACAGCTTACATAATCCCTATATATCTATAGGCTTAGGGATTTAGTTTGTAAGTTTATTAGTTATGTAATAATTTCCAACAGTTGGCCTTTTAACAATCATGATTGCAGACTGTATAATAACACTAGGGAAACCTAATTTGTAACTAATGCATTAGGTAAGGTATGTGTAAAATGATGACACAAGCTAACTTTGTAGATAGTTCTCCCAATTATATTTAAATTAACACATTGAGTAGGTTTGTAAAAAGGTCAATTATTTATATAATAATAGAATGCACATTAAAATGTCAAAGGGCATATAATGTAGGAATTTTTCAAATCTTTGAGCACTAGTTCCTCTGTTAAATTCTTTACTAAATTCCAAACATAACTTTATTGTTTCTATGCTGTTGTTCGATTTGTAGCTGGAGCATGTGACCTTGACAATGGACATGTAACTGTGAAATAATAATCACTGATTGAGTTCCTCTAGTTTCTTTGATATCCAAACATGAAATTTCAATGGACCAAACACAAAACAATATTTGTTAGCAAGAAAAATAACAATATGGACAATCTGTGACTCCTGATACAGTGCTCAGATTTTGTCACTGGACACCCACAATGTATGGAAATGTTTAAAGCATCTGTCACAGCTGTCTTCTCTGGCCACTCTTTGGCACAGTTTTTCATTTATTATTTTAGCTCTCCTGTTCAGTTTTTAAAGGAAGTCCCAAAGGGCCAAGTTTAAAATCAAATTTAAAATATAATACAATTTACTATATGTAGAAACAATGTGCCGATACCAGCCCTGGGTTGATGAAAGGAACATGGACAATGTTAAAATTTGTCTTAAACAAATATCAGAAATTTTGAGAGAAAAAAATATGAGGATAAGCTTATATATTATTATAACATACTTTCCACTCACTAAGTTTCATAAAGAAATTAGACATGGTTTATTTGTTTTGCCAAAGACAACAAATACAATATGCCAAAAGGATTAGCCATTCTGTGTGGGTTCTATTTATAGCAAATTGGCCTTACTTAGACTTTTGTACTAATTTTTAAAATATTCATTTTTGTAGACCCCTGTACAGATTTAAGTTGCATTATTTTTAATCAACTGGATTAACTTTTGTAGGGCGTCGCATTGATTAAGATATATTTGAATAAGTACTGACAAAGTTTAAACAAGTATGACAGCATATTTTATTATGTATCGCTTGATATTTTGGGAGGCCACAACTTGGCACTTTCAATCGGAGTCAAATTTGGTAATGTTAAAACATTTATCATTGTAGTGAGATCTACTCTCCTTGAATTTGATTGAACAAATTTATGGCTTTAATTGATACTTTGCTGTAAAATTAAATTGTCCAGTTTAAACCGATATTTAGTGGTGTTGTTGTTGATCCAACTGTCAACTCTGAAGGTATGAGGGTCTACAGCATTCAACATATTGTATCATACATGATTTGCATATAGATAGTTTTCATTTTGTCATTTTATCATTGTCATTATAAAATAATATCATTATTTATTAAACATTCTTACAGGAACAGAATGATGCAGCTAAGAATGATGAGTTGGAGAAAGTGGAAGATGAAACAATGGAAGGTCTAAAGGCTATGGGAGCTTTTGGATTACAGGTACCAGAGTCGCTAGGTAAGGGGGAACTGGTCAATTCACTTTTGTTAAATTGAGAGTTTGAAGTCTATGGAGGCTTTTGGATAACAGGTACCAGAGTCGCTAGGTAAGGGAGAACTGGTCAATTCACTTTTGTTAAATTGAGAGTTTGAAGTCTATGGAGGCTTTTGGATTACAGGTACCAGAGTCGTTAGGTAAGGGGGAACTGGTCAATTCACTTGTGTTAAAAGGAAGGCCTGAAGCTATGAAAGCTTTTGGATTACAGGTTAAAAGTCTGTAGGTATGGGGGAACTGTTCAATTCACTAGTGTTAAATGGAGGGTTTGAAGGCTGTGAGAGCTTTTGGAATACAGGTACTAGAATCACTAGGTAAGGTGGAGTTAGTAGTGTTAAATGCTTACAACAGTATATCTTATTTATTTTAAGTATTATCTTTGTTTTTGTCAAATGTTATGGAAACTGAATGGATATATATTTTATCGAATGTAAATAAAGTTTTCAATTGTTGGTTATAATATTTCCCTTGAGGAATAATGTTGTATATGTTTTAAAATCGGACTTTAAATAAAGTGTATATTACCTATCTTATCTTAACAACAGTAGTCACTTGTACTTCATTTGCCTCCAAACGACTTGCGGTTTCCGAAAACATTTGGGTCCCCAAAATATTATATGCTCAAACTAATGACAATTAACGAAAATAAACCTATTATTAAAATTGTTCAATTATTGTTTAACTGACATAAAAAATCTGTGTGATCATGAAGTAGAGTGAAGTGTTTTATGAATGGTGTTTGTTTCAGGTGGTTTGGGTTTGTCTAACACCCAGTACGCCCGTATGGTGGAGATTGTAGGAGCTCATGATCTCGGAGTAGGAATAACATTAGGGGCTCACCAGGTAATTAATACACTAGACGACCTGGATCTCTCTAAGCTATGGGGAAGCATGAAGCTGATCTGTTTGTGATGTCTATGTAATGCGTCCAGTGATTGTGCTGTGTTATTGTCTGTTATCAGTGGCTTCCTTCACCTTTGCTGGCATAAGTGAGAGAAATAACCTTAAGTACGGTGTTAAACCAAAATCTGGTTGGTAAACTTGTAATCTAAACATTAAGTGTCCAAACAATTGTTCTGACTCACTCTCATTATAATTTTTAGTTTGACAATAAATGTGATATTTCGTGATCAGTTGAGTAAAAATAATACTTTTTCTGTTCATCAAAACACTTTCTACATGAACCTATGTGATGTTTCTGGTTATTTACAATTGCATGTCTTTTCCAGTCTATTGGCTTTAAAGGTATCTTACTGTTTGGAACCCCTGCTCAGAGAGAGAAATATCTGCCAGGGCTTGCCTCAGGGGAGATAATGGCAGCGTTTTGTTTAACCGAGCCGTCCAGTGGATCAGATGCTAGTGTAAGTCTACATTTTCTCACTCGTGGTTGGTGACTGGTTGGAGAGAGTTTTCTGGGCCCTGGTGATCTATAAACCAAGGGCTGGTAATTAAACATGCAGCGTCTGAGGAATACTCAGCTGTGTCTTTGCACATGTTGTCTTGTTTTATGTCATCCTTTTGTAACCATTCATCGTTTATTGTCAGCGACATTGTGGTTGGCTTTATTCACCAATGCCTGGGTGTTCGGCTTATGATGATGTGTTAACAGAGTTAAGTATCTTGCTTTACAGCAAGGGAGAGCCAATCCACTATGCAATTGGGAGACATAGTAAATATTGGAAATTAATAGATAAACGTCAATGAAACCTTATGAATACTATTTTCCCATATCTTGCAATATAATTATTTACAAAAGTAACATTATCAAAATATTGTGTTTCTGAAAACGGACAACTTGATATGTAAAAGGATAGATAGATTGCACTACCTTGCCACAAAATGGCAACATCATTTTGTAAAGGGTCGCAGGGATGGAAACTAAGCAGGACCACAGGCCAAAACCTGGTAGATTTTGTGGTGGGCCTGTAAATTTCAAGACCTGCAGGCCTGATTGGCCTGTAGAATTTTTTCACTCTATATTACAATACTGGATTGGACCTGTAAAATATTTGATGGGACTGTAGATTTTGAACCTGCAGCCATGCTGTCGACGATGCTGGGCCTGTAACATTGCTATCCGGCCTGATTCTGCTGAAACCTGCAGACCCGGTTGGCCTGATCACAAAATAGTTAATTTCCACCCCTGGGACGTCAATCTGACATAAATCGAAAAATACCTGTATTAAGTAAGGATCGTTATCATGAGATTGGCTGATCTATCAGACTTTTTTTTTAGTCAATTCAGCATTTTATTAAGGGTTTTGGCAGTGACTCATTGCCCAGTTTCACTTTCACTATACTGTAACGGAAGGTTTTGTCTTGATTTTCCACCTGTAAAATGTCATCAAAAGTTATGTCCCTTTAGTAAGACCATATACACCAATCAAACAAAAAAATGATATACACCACAAAAAAAGTCAAACAAACATATTTTTTGTTATTTTTATAAAATTTATATGTACATGTCGTTGGTGTTGTAGTCAATTCGAACCAAAGCTGTTTTATCAGATGATGGTAAACATTACATTTTGAATGGAAGCAAGATTTGGATCAGTAATGGAGGACTGGCAGAAATATTCACAGTATTTGCTCAGGTTTGTACCTGTGTGACAATGTTACTTTGTTACGCTACTGTCTTATTATATATTCTCAATTAAGCACAGTCATGAATGAATTGATTTGTTCTCAGTCCATCAAAGCAACACCCATCACATTTGCCATTCAGTTAGTGTAGCTATTTACTACTGGTGCAAATCACTGGAGTGATATATTAATAAAAGACTGTCAAACTCTTATCGATGAATCAATCCTCTTTCTTTTCCATTATAAGTAGGACAGTTGAGTAAGTGGAGAACATGTCATTTATACAAATGAATGACTCTTAATTACCACTTTGTTTTAACCACAATAAAAACAAGGAAACCTGGCAACATCTACAGCACTTCCCATGATTTTCAAGGCATATTTCTCTGATGTTGAGATCTTCGCCATAAGGCCAGGAGACAAAAGAAGATTCCACAAAGCTGGGGAAGCCTACATAAACAATGCACATGTAGATCCTAACATAAATGTATGTTCAGTTAACAATGCAAAGAGTGTATACGTTAATCATTGATATTATGTATCCTGGTGCCCTCATAGTTAAAACTGATCTGTTTGTGGTGTCATTGTATTATGTCATGTGATTGTCCTGTGGTGTGTGTTTTTGTTGCAAGTGGCGTTATGGTTGGGTTCCTCCACCCTTTAGGCTGGCACAGCATATATGAGTGAGATAACAGCCTTGTTTACTATTGTTTCCAGACTCAAGTGAAAGATGAGAAGACAGGAGAGATGAAAGACAAAGTCACAGCCTTTGTTGTCGAGAGAAGCTTTGGGGGAGTCTCTAAGTAAGAACATATTAAAAAAATAAATATCTGGGGTTTTTTTCGATACAATAGACAAAATTATCTTATTCCTTCTTTCCTCATGTATAAATATAGTTTGTTTTTTTTATTTTCTCACCCAAGTTGACCTGTTTAAGTTATCTCCCTTTCCTAATATAAAGTTGAAAGGCCTCGGAAAATAAATGTTGTAGGTAGATTTAATACTAATAATTGTGGTAAGTGTATCCATAATAAATCAGTGAAAACATAGATACGTTTGAAAAGCCAGCAAAAGCATTGGATCATTTACCGTGGGTTCTACTAACAGGACTCCGGACTAAGAGGATGTAATAAGCCCTACATGGTGTGCTTCTACAATACTGACTATGTGGAGGTTGCACAAGAGGTCACTCTAATTATTCCTGGGCCCGCGGCTGTGGCTCAGCGGTAGCGAGTGTGCTTCCTAAACTGAACCTGCTTTGATTTACCATACACAGGATCGAGTCTGTCTGTTGACCATCAGGTATATGAGCGAGTCACATGTTGTCACTCCGGCAATTGTGGGGGTGGTTTTTACAAGGTTTTCCAGTGTATAAGGCTGTGTACAGTGTGACAATCTGCCGTCATATAAGTGAAATACCCTTGAGTAAGACGTTAAACACCAAGCAAACAAACAAACAAACAATCTAACACAGCAAGTCTGTTACTGTACTCTCTTGTAAAGCACTGTTCAGATCCCTGTTGGTAATGATCATTGGGCTACCTGCTGTCATATAAGTGAAATACCCTTGAGTAAGACGTTAAACACCAATCAAACAAACAAACCAATTATTCCTGTTGATGTTTTTGCTCAGGTTTTCAAACATATTACTACAGACAGAGGAATTTAGTGGACAATCTGTCATCAATATCCTAAAAATCTAATTACTTCCCTTTCGTTTAAAGCATAATGTAGGAAAAAAAGGTATCAAACACATAAAGAGACTTGATTTGATTTGATTGGTGTTTAACTTCGTACTCAAGGGTATTTCACTTATATGACGGCGGACACAAATACAGAACATCATAAACAAATCTGCTTCTTGTTACCCTTTAGCTCTGTGAACACCAGGGCAACAGAAAGCAACCTCTTTTCTCGCCTCTCGCATCTATTCTGCAGGGCCATGGCCCACCCGCTCCCTCACAGGGTTAAAGAGACTTAAGGTGATCAGACTAAAAATCAAGCACATGTGACATGTCTATAACAAAAAAATATTTTCTTGTTTTCCAGTGGGCCACCTGAGAAAAAGATGGGTATCAAAGCGTCAAACACTGCTGAGGTTTATTTTGATGATGTCAAGATACCACTAGAGAATGTGTTGGGAGGTAAAACAAAATATTACAAAACATAGCTTTCTTTTCATAACAGAGTGTTGAAATGGGTATGCCCACTCCAGTGAAACATTCAGAAGGAACTTAACCTCAAAGTTTAATCCCTAACATTATAAACAATTCTACTCAGATATGCACTACCTTCTTGTCAAGGATTAATGATTGCATGATTGGAATAACTCTACCTACAATATACTTGTGTTAATAGTGTGCCATGTTAAACACCAAGCCATTTAATAAACACGGCAAGGTCTGGGAAGAAAAACCAACTAATCAATTGGTTTGCCTTTTTGAACTAATGTTGCTGGTGTTTGTTGTCAAGCCAGCACATCAGTGAGTTACCCTGAAGTTGCCATACAATCCCAGTCAAACAAACCAAATGTTATCCTAACTTGTTTTCTGATCTGTATTTCAGAGATTGGCGATGGATTTAAAGTAGCCATGATGATTTTAAACAACGGACGGTTTGGAATGGGAGCTGCCCTCTCAGGTACCATGAAGTACTGTATTAACAAAGCTGTGAGTACTGATTTTATTTGTTCACATATACTGTCCATAAATCAGCTTTGGGACTTCAGCTTCCATATAGATACATGTATCCTTGATTACTAAATAAAGGTTATCAGGTCATTTTATTATTAATCAGTTCTCCAAAACTCCTTAATTAAACTGTCACACAGTTAAACAATGATATTTATCAAGACATCTACAGACAAAATTTAACTTAGCAAAATTTGATGTCACCTAAATTGTTATAAAATGAAGGTGTTCCTGCATAAAAAGTTTCTAATCCTATTGATTATTGGCTGGTGTTTGTTCCAGGTTGAACATGCTGCTCAAAGGTCACAATTTGGGAAGAAGATCCACCATTTTGGAGCTATCCAGGAAAAGATTGCCCGTATGGTCATGTCTCAGTATGTCACGGAGGTTTGTAATTTAACCCTGTATGGTCATGTCTCAGTATGTCACAGAGGTTTGTAATTT
>JARFOD010020455.1:0-11001 GCA_031763545.1 Mopalia muscosa
TTATTATGCCATCATCAGGAGATGAGATGATCTCCTGATGATGGCATAATAAATGCTGAAATATTGAGTCAAAATGAAGTTGTCGTTTTTCGGAATTACACTACTTGTGTATAACCAAGACTATATTTGATAAATTAGACAGAAAGCAACATTAAAATGTAGGACTACATGTTGAAGAGAAGCTACAAAACCAAATGCAGAGTAGTATTTTTGAAAATCTTTTATGGATATTCAGATATTGAATCGTAAACAGTTTAGTTGAGTTATCTTGCACTCGGTTTGTTTTCGTTTGGTTTATGCGACCTAGGGCAACTCGAGTTATAACTCAGTAAATACCAAGACCGAAAGACGGTTCATTAGAATAGTTACAAAAGACGCTCATTCTTCAACGTCTAGGGGGAATTCTCCAACAGTGGTAATTGTAGAACGTAAGCAGGCATAAGCGACAAGAGGCCACCGACAAATAACCAGAGAACTATTATTTGTGGCATAGTTAACTAGTGAATACGTCGTAACATGGCTATTGACCGGTTAGCTGGAACACCCTTGGGCCGTAAAACACAGGCCTTCCTTCACGATAACCAGGTCTGCTTGGCTGGAGTCCATCCACTTACTGCTCAGTTTAAAACCAATAAAACCAGCCTTCTGCGACAGAGGATAACATAAGATAGTGAGTTTCCAGGTAAGTAATAACACTTTATCTCAATTTAATACTCATTGATGTTGATCACACACGACATTCCGCGAAAATTGGAATCGTTCAAAAGTAGGGCGCCATTTTGCTCCCACTTTAACAGCATACTGAACACGTAGACCTTCAACATGGTCTTGTAGATGTTACAAAACTTTATGTAGAATATAATGATTTTTATTAATATAACGGTCTTAAATGTCCCCCAGATGGCAAGGTCACCAAATAAAGACCCCACAGCCCTCAGACGTCCTCAAATTTACTGCTCATACCTCGTCGTATGACAGTCTCCATTTCGGTAGGATTTTTTTTAACACCTAGTCTGTGTTGTGTAAGAATCACACGACCTTGGCGAACAGCCACTAGGAAGCGACCGTTTTAGGTCTAAAAACAATAAATAGACGACTCCATCGCAAATCACTGTTTCCCTGAATAGTAAAGTGTATTTTTGGTCGAGAGTAAATGCGACATCCTAATGCAACAACTTTTTTTAATCGCAGTGATTCAGAAAACACATTCCATTGCTAAGTAGTTGACACCGGTGTATAGTTTTTAGAGTTTTCGCGTTTATTTTGTATTTAGAAGCTAAACCTTAAGATTTCGATAAAGTCTTGTAAGTTTGCGCGAACAGGCATGTATCTGAACAGTATTCAGTAGCTGGGAAATCAAGTAATGTTTCATAATTTTGCCATATAAGAAAGAAAACAAAGTTGATAATCGGTAAATTATTACGATAGTATTGTGGCAAATAATCTTTAATTGTGACAGCATTTTGTCTAAGCGGTCGATATTTTGAAAGAATCGATACACCTGTCCTTTCAAATGGAACTTTTCTTAATCTAATTTCAGTTTCTGCACACTGATCCAGTTAAAACGGTGTTAAAGCTCTACTTGCACGGGTCCATTTTGTTACCATCAAGTACCATTTTGCTTTTCAGAGTTGGCAATACCATATATCATTGAGGTGAGACGGCGACGGTTTTAATCAAATGGCACATATCACGTACTATACTCGTAAAATGCCTATTCTGTGATTAACGCAAATACCAGACGAGATACAATACAATATCACTCTGCAACACTTACAGATCATTTCTTTAAGTCACGGAGATCATTTTCAATTGGCCAATTAAATGTGACAACCTCCTAACCTGACCCGAAGAGGAAAATGTTAGTTAAAAAAAATAAATAAATAACCCGAAACAATCGTAATTATGACCTTTATCATAAAGCATTAAGCGCAAAACTCGTTTAACGCCAATAATACGACATGGCTTACACACTTCTATCAACGGTCAAAACTTAGCAGTTGTTCTGTGAAAATTTTTGACGACACAAAATTGTTCTTGGAAACATTAGTTTTCAGAGCGTTTAAATTGGCTCGCTCCGCATACCAGACCCTAAATACCACAGGAAGTTAGATTTGTAAAGTAGTATTTTGAGAGATTGGGAATATTCGGACGATCCTTCCATGATGGTTGACAAACACATCACCAGTTCAATCATACTTATTTTACAATTATCTCATGACGAAGAATCCATAACTGTTACTTGATATAGCAGCCGCGGATATCAGCGAGTTTTTCATACAGACAGGGTGTTCATTGATTTGTTAAATCCTCGGGGATGGAGTTGAAATGAAGGATCTCTTGGCAACGATTTCATAGACATTTCGACAGATGTAATACCCTCTTGACACAGCGACACTGACGGGAATTACAAGTTGGTTATATGACGGAAGCTTTCTGACCCAGAGCTTTTCAGATGAGATCCAACCGTTGTCAGCCGACGAAGGAGAAACACTTAGGCTGCGTTACCACTGGATTCTCTCAGTCAACAGTGCGACCAGGGATACGATTTAAAGTGATCCAAAGGACAGAAAAATAATTTGAATTCTGTATTACTATAAAGGCTAGGTATGCCTCCAGGGAGAGGTACAGTGAAGTTTATCTGAAGCCTATGTTTAAACAATTATGTGTGAGAGACTTGAATACCTGACACAAGGCTCTGTAAACATACTATGGGTACTTTGTGTCTGGCACAAGGTCTGACCGCCAACGGCTGCTTCTATCTTTACGGCTCTATTTCTTGTAGTTCTCATTGTTTTGTCAGTCACGCAACTTGTGAAATAGCACAATAACCCGAGAAAAGGAATTCATTGAGTTTTTCATACAGATTCGAGCGGATATTGAATTTTATTGATAGCATAAATAAAAAAGGATGTTTTAGAAGGACAAATTGCAAAGTATTCTGCCAATGAACAAAACAGGTCTAGACCAGTATAAACAGATTTTTCATATTGACCTTCTGGCGCCGGTCCAGTTAAAATCTCTAAGTTACACAATGTGTTATGTGGGTTAATACAGATAGAAAAGGAAAGCGTGTGGATACAGGGAATTACTAAGGAAAGTGTATACGCAATGGAAAGGCGCCAGTACCATTGCCCATCATCGGCTGCCATGATTAACCTGCCAGACATTTATCAAAACTTCTGTCCCGTAGGACTCGGGCCTCGGGCCGTGGTGGTGGAATCGTATGTATAAGATCAAAGGGTATGCAGCCTATTGTACTCTCTGGAGATCTTACAATATTAGTGGCATCAGTTATCCGCTATCACACGCCCTGAGCAAGGCAGACTTACAAATGAGCAGGGTTTTTTTCGTAAAACTTACATGCAAAGCTTACATTTAGAATAACATCGTCCATACTTTCGGTGTCAAGTATAGCAAGACGGAGATTCACACGTTTAAACAAACATAACAAAGTCTTTAAACTATCACACGTAACCAGTATCTTGTGCTACCATAAAAGAACACAAATACCCAGTATACATAAACTTTGCTAATGTGCTTTAAAAAAACACGTTTTCTTATATAAAAAATTTGAAGAACCTAATATGACAAAATTAAGATGTTATACGGTAGTCAAACAAAAGACAGTATAATTGTGTTTAGGCAATTAAATACACACAGAAAAACATCAATGAAAGGCGACGAGGGCAGGATAAAATTTTTGTTTTAAAAACCCAAGATTAAATGAGTCAATAGATCGAGCCATCGACAATAACCACCCAGAAAACAGTAGAACAGAAAGTGACACAAACAGATTCTCTGCAGTCTACTTAAACAACAACACCCCGGCTAATTACCCACATTGTGTGACATTCATCAATAATACTCTACCTTGAAGGCCTTGGTGGTACAGTAAGGACATATATTCCACTATTAAAACAGAACTCTGGTAAGTAGCTCCAAGTTAAGACTTTTAAGAGTACTTCCAAGACACCGACTGACTAACATCAGATTTGTAGCAAAGTTGGCTTAGTATTGAAGATGTCTCTGTACATATCCGTAACAATTTGAGATGGAATCAGCTTGTAGGCGATGGGCTGTCATATGTGCAAACAATTCAGCCAGATTTATTCCGGGTCATTTGAGTGTTTGGAGTCGTTGTCAGTCGGCGAACACCAATATATCGCTTCAATTTCCCTCTGATTTATTACCTCCATCAAAACCGACCAACAGTTGGCGCTACATTAAGGAGACTGTCAAAAAACTTTTATTAACCTCCAAAGTAGGCACTTTCTCTTCAAAAGCTAGCCACAGTACTCTTGTCAGCTGATATAATCAGTCATCGATGCATAACCAAAACAGTAATCACCATAGAAAAGATGCAGTTTTAAATCCCAAAGTCGTTCCTCCGAGTCTAGAAAGCTCTTAAGACGAACGTTAAACCTATGGTGAGCATTCAAAGATTTTTGGCACCAGGGACACTAACCCCAGCTAACTACCAAAGCACATAAACGATATTTCCGACTGAACGATCTAAAGACTGTGAACAGAGTAGTCGCTGTAACAGTCGGCCAACTCGTGCTGCAAGTCCCTGCCTCCTCAATTCACCGAATGACTGTCTATCCTCTAAAATCCAATAACACTACTTAACAGCTTGCCAGATTGGCCCCAAGAACATGTAACTCAGCTAGAATGGGAGTCGACAGGACGCGAGAGAATTCAGTATTCGAGCCACTTCTACAGGGACCACTATGAAACACGTGCAGCAGTCAGGACGTTACAGCCATTCACAAACCTCCACTATTGGATCGAAGCCCTGAATAAAACATTGACCACACTCCTAACAGAATAAGACGGGAAAAAAAAAGTAGAAAAAATGCCCGATGGCATATCACTATGATTAATTGCCCTAAATGATATTTGGCAAGAGCGATTTTCTTTGGCCTGCATCTAACCAACTTAGTCCAATCTATTTTGGGAGCGGTAAATCCCTACCAATTCCTTGACGGATAAGCAACAATATGAATGATCGTAACCTGCATGGCAAAAAAGACAACTTTATCACAGCGAAGAAATATATACATACAATAACAAATTGAACCAGAGCCTCAACGGCATGACTTGGCAGTACACATATACTGCAAGCGCAGTCCACCAAAACGAATCAAAATGTCAAAGGTTATTCAGTACATCACAACATACAAAGAGTTAGATGCAATTTAAGTACTGATCAAATGTTTATGTTCACCATCAAGTCTGCTTTATTCATAATAATGTAGGGTATTAAAGAAACGTTTGATACATATATAAGTCCAAACTTATATGTGAGAAAACAATATACCAAAAACAAGTCAAGTAATTTAACAGCAGGTCCCCGCTTATTGAAGACAAATATATGCTCAGAATTATAGTAAAATCCCCCTTTTCCTAATTAGTCTTTATGTTCAACACAAGGAAGATGAGCCTTTGTGGTCGGACTGCTGCACAGTAGGACTTTGTTAGTACCTCCCTGCTTCCTTGAAGCTGGTGACATTAAAACTATGGTAAGTATGACACTGCCACACAATAAAAAGTACCTAAAATCTAAGACATTTATAAGATTTTGCACTAATGGAAAATCTCAATTAGAAGAAAATCAGTTTCTACAACATATTTCTGACTGAAAGCCTTACCAATATTGGCTGACCTCATTGACACAAAATGAAAACTAAATTGTTTATGATTGTTCTTAATATGTTGTCCTTAACCGATAACGGACAAAATATTCCTACAAATGACCATAGTAAAAGTACACTAGAGAGCCTTACATGTCACAAGCATTAGTGAGAAAGGATGTGCACTTATCTCCTTTAGCGCAGTATTGACCATGAAACACTGTCTTAGATACAACTATAGAAAGCTATTCAAATCCCAGTTGAGACACCTACAACAATGGTGCTTTAATCTGATTATGAGGTCTAGTATTTTGCAAACATAAACATTATACTGTTGCTACCTTTAACCTTTGTACTACCATTAGATATCAATCCTATTTTGGTTACATCTTTTGTTCTTTTATACCAGACTATACGGCACAACAACCCAAAAGAATGGATGAAGGAAACCGCTTGCCATGCACTGGCAACAAACAATAACACCTACTGGATATAATCCATGGCGTAAAATTGTGCCAACTAGCAGCGAAAGCCATCGCACAAATTTTTGGTTTCATGTAGCCCCTTATATGGCAATAATGCACAACTAATATAAACAGATCAGAGTATCTAATAAAATTCTGGGACTGGAAATGATCAGAAAAAATATAAATAGTGTTCAGCATATTTATGTAAGAACATGTTTATGTAGTTATAGTGTTTTAAACAAAATGACAAAAGAATGAAATGTTTGCAGTTTATTTTCATGTATGTCTTTTAAAAAGATGACCTCATAAATTCTAGGTGAGCGTAACAATCCTGCTGCTTTAGTGTACCATGATAGTGAACTAATTAAAGCTATGTACTTTATAGTCATTAGTAAAACCTGGAAATTTGACAATATATCATAAGTAAAATTCTGTTACAAAATTAACAAATAAATGAAATCAAAATTAAGTATCCTTTAAGTAAACATCAAAATCAATGTCAATTCTTTGATACATAGTATTCACCATAATGCAGTAATATCCAGAATACCTGTACATTTAACCTGTGAAGCTATTTTATTATTGTACAAGAAAACACTAGATTTAAACAATTTGATGGCCCCAGGAAAATATCAATGCAATTATTGCATTTTATAGACATTTAAAGATAAATAGTAAGTAAAATCTACAACAAGCATTGGCTTGTAAGTACAAGTCATGTACATGTATATCCACTTGCTTCCCTTCCTCATTCAAAAAAAAGTCTTATTTACTTATGACTTGTAAGACACATTACTGAATAGTAGCTTAACAGTAAAATAAGAAAAGTAAAACAAATACTCTCCCAAAATCCAAAACAGAAAGAACTTAATGTCAGATTTTTGTCTCTAATATATATAATTTCCTACTATATATACAAATATAACACCTAAAGAAGATTTGCTCTTTGTAAGAGGTCATGGTTTCAAGCACACTACAAATTTACAAGCACAATACAAAATTGCATACATGTACAACTATGGGCACAACCTGAAAGAACATGGGCTACATTACTGAAGCAAAATGGCTATAACCTTTCTGTGTTTTTTTCTTTGAAAACATAAAATACCACCATTAAATATTTTTAATTGTGCCACAAAATTATTACCAAAAATAAGCATTATTACATTTACAGATACAGATTAACTACATAGAATAAACATGTATCAGCTGTTTTGGATTAGTTAAGATACATAAGATCTGGAATATGACAACAGCATATATTTCTCATATGGATTGTAATTGAAGTAACATTTTGCCCAACATTGCATGCGTTTAACACAGATTAATCAAGCCAAGCTTTTTATTTCTTAAGGATAAATTCTGTTCTAAAGGCTATGCCAGATAGCAGTGTCTCTCACTACTCTCAGTAAAATGGAAAGCCTATGCTACAAAAATGTTTTCATTGGGGTGAGACACTTGAGTCTGGGTTATTTCACACATATGATCATGTACCAGCTAAATAGATTAAAGAAACCATTAGCAAAGTCACTGAGAACAAATGATTACAGGAGAAGAGAAATAAAGTTTTTAAAATAAGCCAAAGGAGTCAGAACAGATGAGTTCCGCAAAAGAAACCTACTTCCAATCACCCTCACTTTAGATTTGTGGTCAGAAAAGGAAGCACGCCTTTGCTAAATGCTTAGAAAGCTATCAGAATTGTTGTTTTATTGTGACCAAAAAATGCATGCCATTTAATTTTCTGGCAATTGGTTGGGCTTTGTATAAAAACTCAAATTTAAATCGATGGCTGCAGGGAAATGCCCATATGTTACTAATTGACTGTAGTGCTGAGCTGGGCCAGAGTGAAAGGCTGTGATTCCTGTGACCTCAAACAGCAGGCATCAGAATGTTTAAGAAATCCCATCGGGCATTTAGCTTTAATCATCATACTCATTACTCAAGAATAATGTCACAAATTCCGTCCTCTTTTTCACATCTCGAGATCTGATAGATGAACTGGAGCTTGTCTCAATGTTTGATCCCCGCGGCCTCAAGAAAATCCCACCAAATAAGGATGCTGAAAAAACAAAACAAAGAAAGTCAAATAAGGAAGACAAATTTATACAAGAAACAGTGTTTAGTGGGGTCTGCTCCAGAGTGAATTGTACACACTATTTGTTAAACAGACATGTCCAGTGACTTACCCATTCTCTGACACAGACCACCTACAAATGCCTTCCAAGTACGTCTTGTAAATAAACATAAACTAAGATAACCAGTTTTTACATGTAGATACATGCCATTTGACAATAACATCTAAATGATATAGTACTATCAACACATACATGTAACACATGAAGATAGACTGATTAGTGTTTAACATGGTGATCAAGGTATTTTAGTTATATAATGCAGTATATTTGCACAACAAATGGCGACAATCTTTTTGTTGGAAATTAATGTTCCTCCAGTAATAAGTAAAGACAGTAGGTTCATGTATATGCTAGAAACCTACTGTTATAAGATAAAGGGGCCACATAAATGAAGGCCATTACATTTTGGTTATAGTTACTAAATATGTACAGATGATTTTAACAGGAATTTATCAAAATAGTAATATATGGACATTAATTTGGGCTTGAAAGAGTTTGGGGGCCATATGTTTTCCATAACTAAAATGGCTCTGGATATTGCCCTGTGAATATTGTTCACCCATCTTTAGTTTATTGCTAAAGTTAAGGTACCGGTGTACAAATTGACTTTTCCTCAAAATAAAAAATCCAAAGCATCACAAACATAAATCTTTGATGGATAATAAATCCAGTCCTTGCGTTCCCAAAGCATGTACTTATATACAAAGAGAAAGGACATGACAATCTTGCATATTGACAAATCTTGCCATCACTGGATTAATAATCCTGTCATATTAAGTGATGACAAAGTTGGCTTAAATTAGTTTCTCATGTTTGGTTAATTTTATGACTTGTAAAAGAGGACAATAACAGCAGTTATTGCACTATGTTAGCTGTCAATCATCAGCTGAACACAAGTGATTGTATACGCCTTGATCATGGCATCTCAAAATCTGGAATAAAAGGGTAATATTTTCTACATTCCTACCATCAGCAGGCACATCATATTAAGTGTTAGTTGGTGTTTAAGTCTTCAGAGCGATCCCTATACTTCAGCTAGAGCCAATGAATAGCATTGAGTGAGCGGCGTACAGAAGCAAGGCTAAGCACAGAATCCCCCATTGATTACCGCTAATATAAAGCAATATCAAGAGCATGATCAAGGAGAAATGGATTTTAACTTTCTCATTGCCGGTGACAAATACACAGTTGATTGTGGCATGATTTGGCCACAGCAAACAATGCCTACCATGTTTGCAGAGCCAATTGTTAGCTAAAGCATAGCGTTTCAGTTTTCATTAAAGTCCAATCTGTTACACGATATTCCCCTAGGCTGGCAGACAAAGATTGGGTCCTGTCTGAGACACGTCAACAGAAATCAAATGGTTCTAAGGCCAATCATTAGTGGTTAGTCTTTATGGTGTAAAGTGATCAGATTAATTAGAGAGTCGCTTTACAAAAGTTTGGCCATGCTTTAAAATTGACCATTGTTCCAATCAACACTGGACATTGAGTTTAGTGGTGATATGTCCAAAGTGAGCTAGAGTATTGATGTAGCCTTTCAGAAGAGTGCAATGTCCCATTGACATTTCTTACCATAATATCTCTATGAACAAGTAAGAAAAAAAAGTTTATCTTTTCTAAACTTAAAATATTTTCTTGAATCAAATAGACATGGAATTGAATTATCCTACATGGCATCAATGTTTTATGCTTTTGAAAATAGACTGCAGCATTTATGTTGACAAATGAGGGTACAAATAGTAATTTGTGTAAACTATACATTATGAATGATATTTTTGTGTGATAGTAGACAAATATACTGCTGCCAGTCATACTTTAAATACTGGTAACCCACCTTGTTATAAACTGGCAGAAAACTCATGGCTAATGGTCACAAGAACAAACTCGATGCAGTTTATTGATTTGGTGACAATTTGAGAATTACAATCCTGCTGTGTATGTCTATATGAAAAGCTCAAACACTTACTGTTGATTGAGTGAGCATTAATAAGATAGAGGAACTGGTTCCAAGAGGAATCACCCCAATTACCCTTCCTAATCTCCCCCTGATAGCCATGACCAAGTTTATTTGAGGTAGCTCCTGTCTTTCAGTCAGCCAAGGCACGTTTTCTTATCTTTCTATTATGTAAGATAGTCCCAGGTAATGACAGAGAAATTGAAGAGGATTTTGAACAGCATTTCTGAAACCTGACCGTTTTTACAGACGGGAAGTGTGTGTGGACAGTGTGTCTACTAGAGCTGATATGCCAGGCTCAACAGATCATACAAAACACAATCAACTTGTTACCAGAGACTTTAAGCCTGTAGTTAATGAAAAATAATGGCAGTCTTTGGTCTACAATGATGGTTTCCTGGCAATAACTTTTGTGAGAAATTTACACCATTTGAGTATTGTGTTGTTCTAGGACTTCTTTTCTGGCTCTTGAAAAAAAATCTAAAGAATGATATAAGTCATCAAACTGTTCCACAGCACACGGTCTTTATAGTTCCGATCCTTTTTAACACCTAGTTTGACGTTGTTTGTATTACATCTTCCTTAGTACAATTGTTTAAAGATAGCACCCTCACTGTTACAATGACAACAAACAAGGACAAGATACAAAACAATTACAAGAACAATATATGGTGGAGTTCAGTGTACTTGTTTAAAGCAAACACCAAAAACCTCTGCTCCCTCATAAAGAAAAACAAGAGATCCATGAATGGATCTTGACGCCCACACTGTTAAGATAGTTTGAAGAAAAGGGTCTAAGAGGGGAC